>OY735211.1:5135000-5382500 GCA_963457665.1 Thysanoteuthis rhombus | reverse complement strand
TATTGGACGGTCAGACCCATCGATTTGAAAGAAAGATAGCCCTAACTATTGGAAAAAATATTGGTTCAACTCCTGGTTTGAAAAATAAGTCTGACTATTGGAAAGAAAGATAGGTTCAACTTTTAGAAGGAAAAATAGGCCAACTATTGGAACAATAGATAGATCCAACCATTGGAAGGAAAGATTTTTACAAGTATTGGAAGGAGAGCTTAGTACAAATATTGGAATGAAATATTGGTACAACTTTTGAAGGAAAGATTGATGAAACTATTGGAACGAAATATAGATCCAACTATTGGAACTAAAAATTGGTATAACTTTTTGAAGGAACGAAAGGTATAACAATTTGAACAAAAGACAGGTATAACTATATAAAGAAAGATACGTGCAACAATTGGAAAGATGGATCCATCTATTGGTAAATAAGATAGATGGGTATAAATATTAGAAAGAAAGATGTGTGTAATTATTGAAGAGAAAGACAGATCTAAGTATTGGAAATTATGATAGGTCTCATTACCTATCGTGAAGAAAGATAGCTCTAACTTTTGGAAATTTAAGATTTTAGATTGGAAAGAATGATATGCCAATCTGTTGAAAGAAATTAAGGTTCGACAATTGGTAAGAAGGATAATTTTGAAGCTAGACCTATCAACTGATAAGAAAAATAGATGTAACTAAATTGTGTTTTTTACGTCAGTAGCAGGAATCCAGCTGCGATAACCAACATGTATTGTTCGACAAGCCATAGATACATAAGCTAACATTGAAAAACGATCTGCATATTATAAAACCATTTCCTTTCTTCTTATAAATGAATAATCTCGTTGCCGTGCTCTGAAAGAGTCAAAATAAATAAAACTGCCACCAACAAAATATGATTTGGGTGTGCTTTTTCTTCATTCCTTCCACTATGGAAAATATCTTCTTCACATGTCCCTTTATGTTGTGACTCTAGCACCAACAATAGAAAGAGATTACCGCTGCATCCGAAAGTAGAGCTGTCTATTGAAAACCTTTTGCATCAGATCGCCACTAATTTGAATGGGGAATAGTCGGGCTGTTTCAAGACGCCCAAAATAGTGATGATGGAATGTTTGGTAGACTCGTCGTTGGAGAGAGACGAAGAGTATACGTGCTGCCTCTATAACGGATCGCCATTAAACAAATGCTCAACGCTTCTTTCGAACCACAAAGTCTTTCGTAAGAACTTTTGCAAAATTCAATTGATTTTAGTAGACTTCTTGTCATTTTATAGAGACCTTCATTCTGAATAACTCTTTTTAGTTTCAGTAAATCACGAAAATTGCTCTAAAAACACTGCAAATTGTAACAGAATTTAAAAATCAGATTTGATAAAACGCTATATACACCCAAACCGTATAAGTTAATTACACCAAACTTTCCATGAACACTCAGTTTGACCTTGCAAATGTTTTTGCCTCTGTGAAATGAAAATTCCTAATTGTAAATATATGACAAGAGTTTTAACGTTAAAAATGAGTTTGAAAGTCAGACACAGATGGTTTATATAAAAAAATAAATTATATCTAGGACAAACGCCTTAAGCTCAATTGGCTAATGTGTCAATTTGATAACTGAGTAATCGGTGTTTTTAATCCTAGCTTTTTTAAAACAATAGTAGTCATATTCGAAGACGTTTTGTGTACATATCCATATTAACGAAAACAGGACCAGTGAGAAAAATGCGTGCCTAAACAATGTGAAATATGATTGTAAAAACTTAAAAATAGATATTGAACAGGAATATTTCAACATGAAATAGACAAAAATATTAATGCAACGGCAAAATTGAAAAATCTTTTTACAAAGTTCACTTACATGTGCATGGATACCACTATAAATATCTGTTTTGTGCCTAAGCATTAATTTTTTTTTCATCTATTTTATTCAAAAATATTCTTGTTCAGTATTTTAAAAGTTTTTACATTAACTAATTTTGTAGTTTTGCATTTCCCTTACGGGTATATAAAATAGACAGAAACAGCGTGATTAGATTTGTTGCCTGCTGGGTAATTTCGAAGAACAGTGAAAATGTCTGGAGCGTTTGCATATTTGCAGAGCCATCGAATTCACTGCTCTGTTGTTTACCGTTGAAAGGTGGATAGAGATAAACTATTAATTATATCCAGGGAGAGTCGACTGCCACCTTCGTAGAACACCAAAAGATTCACATTTATTGTATTCAGACAAAAGTTTCTGTAAATGGATCTTTGAAGACACCTTAAGTCACTTTTATTTGACCTTCATTTATCTATTCCTGTTGAAGATTGCTAACATCTTCATCGCAGATTTCAGGAAAGTTTTGGTTTTTATTCAAACGAGATGAATCAAGTTCTTTTACCTTTCTTTCCATAAGATGTAATGTACGCAGATTCACACGGGGGTTCTGGAAGCAGATTTTCATAGTTTTTTTTATCAGATAAATTGGAAAAAGAATCAGCCGGTCGAAAAAAGTGTTACACTCAGAGAAGATTTTATTTTATAGTAAAACTTTTTTCTGCATTTATGAGGACCTTTTCATTCAGTTGTTGTTTACAAATAAATTTTTGATCCAGTATATCTTACATTTTCTTTCTCTCATACTCCAGTGTCTCCTTGAATATCCGTTCATTTATGAACACTGAAAATGAGTGACAATAGCATGTAGAAAAATAAACGAGGTAAGAGCATTGGGATTATCAGGGCAGTGCCGGTTCCGAAGGTTCATGCCTTAAAGGGACCAGACTTTATGTTGTGAAGAACAGCCTGTTATAATCGTCGTGTGAACAAATTTCTGTCCGTCATACGAAACTAAGGTTCGAATTACTTCTCTTTAGTGTGGCCAACTTAGATATTTTAGATCTGAAATTAGATCTATATCTTTTTAATAAAAGATCTTTAGTTTTTAAAAATTTATTTCTATTTGGATCCTATGCACTGTATCCAACTTGACACTGCTACGCTGACTTACATATACGGCGAATATCAATTTCATTCAATGGTCAATTGACGAGTTATCTCGGTTAATCCACGCACAGAGATTAATCAAATTATAGTTAGATTGTCAAACTTCGATTCGAACCTGGGATTGATCGTTTTTGTCACAAAATCCTTACAAAATTTAGGGATGGAAAACTAACATTCCCAAAACGTGATTTGAATTCATAACCAGCTGCTTGGTAGACACGTTCTTTACCGACTTAGCTGAATTGACATGTTTCTCATGCCTCAAAAATTTTAAGATATGTAACGGCCTATTTCATTTTAATAAATGAATACATCTATAAGATTGACATTTTCCTAATCCGATTTGAAATCAGGTAGTTGCCTCTTACCGGCTGAGCCAGACTGACAAGTTTTAAATACCTACGAGATTTATCTTACATTTTGACCATGCAGCAACCGGACTTGTTGTTATGATGTCACATTCTTTATTACAGTTCATCTCCTGCTTTTTTTGTTCGATGTTAATCTCTGGGCTCTTGCAAATTCAAGTTTGATTTCATTGAGTTTTTTTTCTCGAATGTATGAAGCTGAAACATGGAAACCAACCAAAGGTTTGGCCCTCAAACTGAGATACAAACATAAAAGGGAATCCTGCTTGACATTGCGTGGGAAGATTGTGAAACCGCACCGTATATTGAAGAAAAACAAGAGATACCATAGAAACTACATGAAAAGTCAAATGGCAATTGGCTGGTCATGCTGCAAGAATGTCGGATAAACGTTGTATAACTCGACTTACAACGTGGATGCCTAGAGATCAACTATGGTTGATATTAAATAAGATGGTTCAACGAACTAGTTGAGAGAGTATTGGCACCACGATGCCGACGATTGAGAGAGGTCTATGTTCAATGACAGACGCTAAAAGGCAATCAATGAGTTATCAGATGTTTATTCTTCCTTTGAAGAAAAACATGGACACAACCTAAGGAGACAATTTCGCATAGACTTTCATTCTAAGTTGACTCCCCCTAAAAATCTATCTAGAATTGGGGAGAGTATTCCCCCCCGCCAAAGCAAAAGACAAAACTTTTCCCTACTTATCAAAGCGTGTGTGCAAAATTCAAATTTTCTACTAAGGATGGTTAGCTCTGGGCGATGTCAGAATCGTTAAATAAATATAAATGTCAGAACATATGAATAATCTGAGCCCAGCAATATGGATTGAGCTGATCTGTTTTGGGTAGCGGTGATCAAAAAATTTGGGTTCCTTTATTCGGAGGTAAAAGAAAATATTTTGCATTCACATCTCCGAGTTTCTATTAAATCAGATATTTGGATATTTATATGACCCTTCAAAAATATAGATCATTTGATATTCTCAAATAATAAGAAATAATTGAAAAATACATGAAACACATTCAGGCTCCAACTTGAACCGATTAAAGGAGGTTTCAGCTGCACTCTTAGGGATGTATTTGATTGTTCCTTTTTAGAGAGGAGTAAGACTTTAAAAGGTTCCCAAGGGTACGTGACGCAGAGTAAAAGAGCCTTTGTAAAGCAGGTAACACTTTTTGATGATTTTCAGACCCAAGCCCCGGTGGCGTCAGCTGGCTTTTGAACTCTGCCCCTAACATATCATGCACGCTGGAATCCAACCCTCTTAGACGTCACACTATAGAAATCATTGTCATATATTTATTATAAAGTGCAGCTGTGTGTGTGATGTTTGTGTGTCGGTAACACATGTTAAAGAAGTGTAGCAATTAAGAATACTCTATTGTAACTGATTCCTAGAATAGTAAAAGTAGGATTCTTTTCAAATTGAAATAGTGACATAATGAAAAAAAAATGAGAATAAAGACAATTAGTCTGAAGATTTGGGTGATCAACTAAATAGATGTTCGTCGGCCACAATATAATTTAGCTGAGTTAGAATTGGAATAATTCACGAGAAAAATAAGTTCTTTGCAATGAATTCCATATATTATATATACATATTAAATTCAGTGCTAATCAAAATTACTACATTCAATTGTATAAGAATATAAAGCTTACAAAACCAGACTAAAGCCTGGGGTAATTAACTAAATCGATGATACTTGGTCACAAAGTAATTTAGCCAAGTTATAGTTCAAATATTTCATGAGAAAAATAAATTCTTTGCAAAGAATTTCATATGTTATATATATATATATATATATATATATATATATATATATATATATATATATATATATATATATATATATATGTATATACACACCCACACCCATATATATAAGTATGAAGTTCATTGCTGATCAAAATTATAACATTTAAATGTATAAGAATATAAAGGTTACAAAACCTGACAAAAGCCTGGGGTAATGAACTAAATCGATGATATTTGGCCACAAAGTCACTTAGCTAAGTTATAATTCAAATAAGTCACCGAGAAAAGACATTGTTTTCCCAAAGTCTGACCTGACTATTTCCCTGTCTTTCCCCTCACTTGTAGACTGTCATATAAGCATAAACACACCATCTCTCTTTTCTTTCCTTTTATGTTGAACACTGTCGAACAAAATACAGATGTTGTATTTTCATACCATTGCATGACTATCCCCGTAGCTTTTTTCCACAAGGGTGGACACAGTCATACAAACCAACAGACGGACAGGCTGTTTTGTTTTATATAATAACTTAGCTCTCTTAAACTCCCATTTATATTGGATACAGTCATTCAAAATAATTATCATTACATATTCTCTGGTCTTGACTCAGCCATACCTATATTATATAACTACCTTTTTAACACTGTAATATAGGAATTATGATATGAATGATCTGACTATATATACACCAAAGTTTACATTACAAACACATAATATATATATATATATATATATATATATATATATATATATATATATAGTATCCACTCCAACGTAGCAATGCTCAATGGTGAAAGCATCGCTACGTTGAAGCAGCTTCCCTTTCGGAGGCAGGTCCGTTTCTTGCTGCAGCCCCATTATCTTTATTTACATATTCTAAATAAGTTGTTTCGTGTGAGTAATACATAGACCATATAATTTTGGTAGATCATTTCAAATAAGTTTCTATATAATATAACGCAATTTATAATCATTCTGTCGGATCATATATATCCATCCCTAAATACATCATTGTCACGTTGAAAGAACCGAAGAGGTCGATAATAAACGAAATGAGAATTTAGTGTGGAAACAGGTATTTCAGCCTTTGCATCACCGGTAGCTGTTTAGCTCTACAGTAAGAGCATCGTTATGCTGAAGCTGTAAAGAGTGAGACAGACTCGGGAGTAAAGTGTTCAGAGATAGGGTTTATTAATCCTGAGATATTAATGGTCCAGACATGTTTCAGGATTTATTCCCATCTTCAGTGGTGTATGCTGTTTGAGTATGTGTTTAAAGTTCCCATATGGAACCAGAGTCCACTCTCAGGAGCTATGCTTTGATGGTAAAATATGTTATAAGGGCTGCTGGAGGCCTCCTGCTGGGTGAGAGTAAGTCCAGCTAGTTACCAAGTCTTTGGTTAAGCAGCAGCAGTGGGTCTTTGAGAGGGCAAAGTGTGTCAGGGTAGGAGGGAAGCGATGTGGAGTTAGATTTTTGGGGTATGTTAGGGATAGTGTAAATGGAGGGGTGGTGAGTTCAAGGAGCTACATAGGTATCAACCTTGTAAGTTATCAAAAATGTGTTGGGTATGATTTGGACAAGAGGTATAACTGGCTAAGGTGAATTTTTCCTATGGGTTTGGGTGACTTTGAAGCTTCCATTATTGAATTTATCTCAGATGTGGGTGTGAGGATATTATTAGTAGGAGTTTTGCGAAATAGAGTTCTGTGCGATGAGGGTCCTTAAGTTTAGTGTTTAATCCATTAGGTAACAGAGTTTTGAGTTTGTTGATCCACATATCGTGTTTCTCTAGAACTTTAGTTTTGTCAATTGGAGTAGTTTTTTCTATTTTTTCTATGATGGTGAAGCTAGCGTCAGTGGCAAAATTGTGGTCAGGTGTGCGAAAGTGGAATTCTACAGGAAGTGGGCTACGATTATTTTTTGACTTAATCCTATGTCTATAATTGTTGAGTCTAATGTTAAATTGCCACTCGGGACTTGCCTATGTGTTGTAACGTACATCTATTGCACTCTAGAAGGTATATAATGTTCTTACTGCGGCAGTTGGTGTTGTGATATATGTGGTAACTCTCTTTTGTGGTAGTGCTTGTGAATGTGTTAGTGTACTTGAGGTGGTTGCAACATAGACTATTTTTTATGTCGCTAGGTTTGCAGAATTTAGTGGTTCTAGGTGTATTTTTGTGTAGGACTTTATTGTTAATGATATTATTACTGCTAATCATGTCTCCATGTTTTGGGGCCTGCGGTAAGCGATGACACATGGGTCTGTGAATGTTTCTCTGTTTTAATGGTGAGGATGTTCCATCTCCTATTGATGATGTGTGTTAAGGGTAGGAGTGTGTTGTTGAAGGTGGTTATAAGTGTGTGCAGTCAGGTTTATTATCGTGGGAAGTATAAGGGTTTCATCCCTGGGTATTCTAGTTGCTTTTTTTTATTTGGTTTTTAGTATCATCAAGAGGATAACCTCGTTGGGTGAAATATTGTACTAGGTTATGGTTGTGTCTGTTGAGTTCACTATCTGCAGAGCAGATTCTTCTAATTCTAAGGGCTTGTGAAAATGGTAGGCTTCTTTTTAGGTATTGGGGATGGGCTGATTTAGAGTGGAGATAATTGTGGGTGTCCGAGGGTTTAGTGTAGAGGGTAGTTTGAAGGTTTCTGTTGTTGTATATGTAATATATATATATATATATATATATATATATATTATTGTGTGTGGAATTTTTATTTCAAACATTTCATTATAATTTGGTATTCGCCTTTCTTTTTTTTCTGTTTGATGACTTGCTTCACCCCTGACTGGGAAATTTCCGACCTGTTCACTCATTTTGTATATCATCCGTTGTTCCAAGTCCCTTTTTTTGATAAATACAGGATTTTGTGGAATTCTTGGTCGCCTTCGACTTTTTGGTATATCCGTTGCTAGGTCTCCATTTTTTCCAAGCAGACTAGTTGTTTCTTTTTGCCTCTACTGAGAGTTAAAAAATAGTTTTGAAACCTTTCCTTCAAAAATGCCTTTAATGTCTGCCATTGTGTATCTTCTTTCACTCTCTCTTCGTTCTTTGTGTGGTTTTGTTTTGATGGCTTGCATCGATCTTTTCTATTGTTGTTGGCGGTGATTTGAGATCCTTGCATTTTCCCATGAGTGTCTTGGTTTTTTTTTCTTAGGGTTCAGAGGTGGTTTGTTTGATCTTTTAGTTTAAGTATATTGGAGCTTCAATTCGAAATGATCTCCTGAAACCTGGACAAGGAAAATAAAGGGACCAGAACGGACGGTGAATTAAACTCAAATTTGCTGATGACATTGCCCTTTAAGCTGAGAACCTTCACAATCTCCAAATGATGCAACGCAAATTGAAAGTTGGTCACCACATAAACCTCAGGAAAACAAATGACATGTACAATTCACATGTTGAAAACACAAACAATCAATAACAGAGCTAAGGAAAGTAGATAACAACACCTACTTAAGACAACGAATCCCTACGAATTGTTCTTCAGAAGAAATCAAGCCAAGAATCACTCTGGGCTGGGAAGGTCTATTTCTAAAATGGAACCCCCAAAATATCACTGCAACTGATTTATTATTATCAATATTTAGCAATCTCATCTATAACAATTGACCTTCCTCAATACTCCTGCTGCTTGAAACTTATTCCTCTATGAATCAAGATGTGACCTCGCACATCGAATCAGGTATTGAATACCATTTAAGGTGATTTTAGATGAAGTCACATTCATATTTTTTACATCAGATGCGTAACTTTAGAACTTACCCTATCTTGATAGCTTTTATGGTTGAAAAGATAAGGAACAGTAAGTTTTAAGTTCTTTGGGAAACAATTACTTGTCTAGCAATACAGTTTTAGGCATACATTAAAACATGTTTTGGATCAATGGGAATGGTTGGATGAGGTATTCATTAAACCGTTTTAGATGTTTTACGAAAATTGCTCCAAATGACCAGCGCTGACTATTTTCAGCTCCAGCTCATGACTGACCCGGATTCGACGTGCAGGTTCACATATGTCTACCTGGTGTGACAGATTATCAATATCTATGATGCTTTGGTCTCTTAAATAGTCCCATTTCATATCTTTACAATATATGTTACAGGGATCATTATCAATTGCATCTCTTCAATGTTCAACAATGAACTGTTGATTAAATCTTCTCAATTCATTATTGGCATTCGCCCTTCGGGCGAAAGAACACCCTCAGGCTGTCTATTGTAAACTATAGGATTTGGCCTAAAACGATGAACCAAAACATGTTTCTTTGTATAGTAGCAGACAGGGAGCCAGAAAGTATGAGTGAGATATAGTATTCGTAGTTAGCTGCTTCTGTCAATCCCCTTTTATCAAGGCATGAAAGATAGTCTTATGTTTTGTCCTTCTTTGACAAAGATTTATGCAACAGATTATCGATTGCACCAAGCTGTGTTTTCAAGCTTCACATACATCAAGTGTTAACATGAAATAGATATTCTTTTATCGTCTATGATCTCAATAATTTGCTTCATTTATGAAGTTCAAATAAACGTTTCGAAATATCTTTGCTTTAGTTCACTGTGACTTCACGAGCTACTCATGTGGGTTAGAGTATTTTCTTCTCTGAAGAACTCGCATAAAAGCCATCTTTGCCGTCCATTTGGCCCGATGTCAAGTCATTTCCTTTGTATTCATTTGTAATATATATATATATATATATATATATATATATATATGAGTGGGGAGAACTACTCAACAAAATAGAAAGAAAGTAAATATGATTTAATTACTTCAGACATCCCCCCAAAACGTGTTTGAGAAAATGATATCTCAATGGCGTCCAGAGAACTGATCACAATACTTCAAAGCGGTTTATATACATATTAAATGAAACTCCTTCGCAAAAACACCTGATAGGTGATTGTGAAAAATTCCTGGATCCACCCCCAAAATGTGAACATATTTGTTAGCCCATTGCCGACATCTCCATGCAGTTCAATTCCATTGATGCAAGGAAAGTGACCGCTGAAAATTCTTCGATCTAAATCAAGTTCAAACACAACTTCAAAGCTTACACAAAGTTTCATTGAAATTCATTGAGAACCTCTAGAGGTATTGTGCAGCGTACACATAACTACGATATACGGGGCTAGGGGGAGTAAACTTCAAGAAATTCCCGGATCCACCTCCAAAATGTATTGACCATATTTCAACAAAGTTCAATTAAAATTCATTGGAAAACTATGGATGCACTGAGCTAATGACATATCTACGATGAAGGGGAGATAACTATGAAAATGTCGTTGATCCATTTCAAAATGTGAACATTACCTCATCTATTGCTGACCATTCCACCTGATTTAATTGAAATCAATCATTTCCGATGTATACAGTGATGATGAAGGGAAATGACAAATATGGCTTCAAGAAATCTATGAATGGACACTTTAACCTTTCACTCGCAGTTTAATCATTAAGCATTGCTCTTTAGGAAAAACAACTCTGAAATTCTTGATATCATTCTAAAACCATTTGATGTCAATCCGTATCCTCATACAACTGACACCTAATTTCCTGTCACCATTCATTAACTCTTTTATTCTTTCAATATCGGTATGATATCTTTTCTGTGATTGCTGTCTCTTATGATTATCAGGAATTGAAATCGCAATGACTTGATGAAATTACCAAAAACCTATCGCTTTAATGTTTTAAAAACAATAATTGTCATAATCTACTTCTACGCCAAGCTACTTTTACATCGTTACAAATAAACTTTATAGGACGCTCAGTTTGAAAACTGTTTTGGTTCCTCAAAGTGTACTAAGCAACTCTTATAAAAATTGTTATTTGGCTTTTCCAGATAATTTTCTTGACGGTATTTTCAAATGATTTCTCTTATAGCTTACTATTATTAACTGTGGCTAAAATGTAATTTGAAATGTTGGAAAAGTACAATAATGCAGTTTATATAGAAAATTCCAGGGTGTCAATTATCCTGGACAGCGTTATACCTATGTTCTACTTATCATTTGATTTCTTTGGGGATGAATCTGTTTCTACCTCTGGGTTTTATTTCTTACTCTTTGGTATTTTTTTCTCTTACGACACAGCTTCTGTATTTTTCAAACCGTTTCCTTGTCATCGTTCTTTTGGGAATAATTGGGGACCAATTCACCAATTCTCACATACTTTAGGAAGCAAACACCATTCTAAATCGCGTATCTATCAGCTATACCAAGATGCCAATCCTAGCCAAGGGAATTCTACTCAAGACTTTCGGACACCTGAAACTACTACTTGTTAATCAATCATGCACACAAAACCAAAACAAATTTTCGTCTATCCATCATTTAATCGGGTACTTATATATATAAAAATATTGCATACTTGGCCAAACTATTGTATGCATTCATAATCATGTGTAAATTTTCATGCATGCAACAAAGATTTATATAACACGTCCATTGAAAATATCACAACACTTTGAAATTGGTACGTACAGCAAGTGAACTGTACAGGTGTTTGTAAAGGTGTGTGTATGGGTTTTCATGTACGCATGGGTGTATATTGCTTGTTTGTATATTTAGTTGTGTCTATTTTGAGAAAAAAGTGAAAATGCGCCATCGATTTTAGCCCCCCAAAATGAAAAAAAGTCCTTTCGATTTTGACCCCACCAATTTAGAACCTGAAAAATGAAGAAGTTTCCCGTCAACTTTGATCCCTAAAAGTGAAAAAAATCCCCCTGCCAAGATTTTGATCATTGGAAATGGAACAAAGAGCTTCCAGACCGATTTGACCTCACAATAAAAATGTTCCTCTTTGATCTTGAACCCTACAACTGGAAAAAAAACCCTGATATATATATATATATATATATATGACTGTATATTGCCTCTCTGCATATTTGCTTGTATCTATTTTGAGAAAAAGGCTCTCAATATAAAGAGAATTCCTCCCATATCATATCTTCCAATATTCAATAATAGCTAGTGTGGCCCGGGGGTGGGGGTGGAGGCATCTGAAAATTTAGCAACAGTGTTTCCCCCTGCTTTCTAAGTGAAAAATCCTCCTACCGTTTTTGACACCTAAAAGTTCTTAAAAAAGTTCCCTTTTTATTTCAATACTAAAACAGGAAATTGTTCCCTCTTGATTTTGACCCCCAAAAGAGAAAAAAAAAATTCACCCTCAATTTTGATCACAAAAAGGGGGAGTTTTCCTCTCAATTTGACTGCTGAAAGTTCGAAAAATCCTCTTCGATTTTAATCCTTAAAACGGTAGCTTTCGACTTCTGCCCTCAAAAATGAAATGAAAACTTTGACACCTAAAATTAAAAAAAATTCCCATTGATCCTAAAAGTGGAAATGGTTCCCTGCGATTTTTACCTGCAAAAAAATAAACTTCTAGATTCTTAGCCTAGAAGTGAAAACAAAAACAATGTTCCTCTTGATTTTGAACCTTAAAATTGAAAAACATCTCGACTTCTTTCACCTCTGAGATTTGAAAATAAAAGCTTCTTTCCATATGATCAACATAACCACCAATCCCCAAATTTGGAAATGATGAAGTGTAAATGAATTAGGGTTCATCGTATATCGTAACCCCTCTAGATTTTGTGCTAAGGAGAAATGAATTTCATGTAAAAAATAGTGTTGTCAGAATATGAAGTCATGAGAAAAAATCTTCAAAGAATAAATGACATCACAGTGTTTTCCGCAAGAAATACAAAATGGTGGTGCAGTTCGGCATTCATAATGTAGTAAATAGAATTCCACTCAAAAATTCTTGAAATGTAACAGATCACCCCGGGAATTTTGGATTGCTTTAATTCTGCGCATTTTAGGGGGATCTTGCGTCATTAAGTCCGGCTGCAATGCACTGTTTATGAGAAGAAGGCGAAAATAATAACAAACTTTCGTAAATACAATTAAAGATCCTTTTTGAAGGGAGAACGTTCAGATGATATTTCAAAAAATGGCCCCTTTTTGATATTCCATTGCCTGCTTTAGGTACTGGCTACTATTGTCTAATTTTTATTTCTATTTTGGAAAGGTTTTACCTTATCTGGAGACATTCAATTTTATCTGCAATTTGATTTTTATCAAAGTTTCCTTGTAGTGATGAATATAAGCTAAAATTGAGGAATGAATAGAAATAAAATTAGTAAGAGTTCAGGATGGGATGGACGTGAAAAGCGAGAATGTAGGTCTTCACATGAACTTCCGTAAAACAAAAGTCATTTGCAATAAATAGATTGAGGATGAGGAAAACAATCATCAAGAACACAGAACCGAAAGGGAAACGAATTTCCATGAAATCAAGGAGAAATTTAATGAATCAAAAAATCACCCTTGGCAGGCAAGCGTTCGGTAGAGCAAGCAGAACATTCAAAAAAACAAAAACAAAAAAAACAAACATTAATCCTGAAAGTAAGAGTCTATAACCAATGCCTTTTCCTGATAATCTCCTATGGAACTGGAACGTGGAGACCAACTAGAAGATTGGCCCTCAAGCTAAGGACCAGGTAAAATCCACCGGACAAGATCAGAATATGCGTCATATGGAGGGACCTCAAATCTACACAGTATATCAGAGTAAATCAGATGTCAGAAAACTCAAACAGCAATGGGTGAGTCATATTGCAAGAATGACAGACGACCGATGGACACCACAACTCACACCATGGATCTCAAAAGATCATATGCGAAATTATGACCAACAGAAAATAAGACTCAGACAGGTTCAGGACATATGGGTGTCACGATATCTGCAATAGAGAGATCTGACAAATGATGATAATAAATCAATTAAATTAAAGAGAAAAACTATTGTCTGATTGTTACTAGTGAAAATGTCTTTTTCATGTTACCCGTAAAAGGAATTCATCATCATTATCAGCCGTCGTTAGACAAAGACGTTCAGTAACATTCACCGAACCTATCTTTGTCATATATTCTCACCCAAATATATATACACCCATGTGTTTCTCTACATTTGCATACGTCTGTATGCCCCCGCCCAAGACAAATGCACATGTCTGCTGTTGAAAGATTATTTTTATTATACTTATCTAAAAAGCTTTGCTTTGTTTTGATTCCATATAATAATATTCTTCGTATTCGGCATCGAATTGCACTCCACTCAGATATACTTCTCATGATCTTTCTGATCGATTAGAAACTGTCAAGTAAAACTGTCATCATAGGTTTTTCCAGTTTTCAAGTTGGTCCTGCTGGTTGGCTAAAGATGTGTGTATCTATCAGGCGTGCAGGCCACACCAATGGAGTTAGAGGGCTGAGAATTTAAACATGTCCTCCTCATTTTGTTGAGTGAGACATTTTTTCTACTCCCTACACGAGGTTGTGAGTTGGCTGGATAAATTTGTAATGTAAGTTTATGTTAAATTTTTAGAGATTTTCTGTGATCCTTGACCAGTAAAATACAAGAGAAGTAACTCATTTATTCATCCACCTTTTTTCAGATTTTTAATTGATCACCCTTACCACGACATACTGCCAAAAGATGGTTGTGATGGGACATTTTCTTTTCAGTGAGTAACCAGACCTGTTTACATTATGACTGAATCAAGTATGAAAACATTCCATATGTATACATAGAAATTAATCAGAAATCCACTGTTTATCTTTCAACCATTGCCTCAACAATTCTGAATGATCAATAATCGATCAATAACGAATGATACTTATTCTAGTCTTTCAATGTTCTGCCACGTTTCGTTTTAGTATTTTCTACGTAAACCAGCAGAACACGAACATTTTTAGGTTAAGAACAGATTTGAAGAGACTAACGGGTTTTGTAAGGAATCAAGTGACCCGACAACTGAGTGGTTGACATGAGAGGCAGCGTTACTAAAAAAGACAGGGTTATTATCTTAATAAGGAGGGGAATAAAGAGAGAGAGACACAGACTGATGGACAGACAGAGAGAGAGAGAGAGAGAGAGAGAGAGAGAGATAGACGGACAGACAGACGGACAGACAGAGGGAGAAAGAGGGAGGAAGAGAGAAAGAACGAAAGAAAGAAATGGTAAAGATACGGTAAAGTGAGTAGGCGAAGAAAGGTGAATATTGTTTTCTTTTTTACGTCATACTACATATTCCATTAAAAAAAATCAGACCTCCAGATAAAAAAAAAATAGGAAGTGCCAGGAAGAAAGAAAGAAAGCAGACTATACAGTGTTTACCCTTCATATACATTTTTTTTCCATTCTACCTTTTGTTGTATTGCAGACGATTACATATTTTCAATGCAACGAATATTTTCACTTAAGACGTTTTAACGGGGATCAACATGAAAAATAAGTTGAGAAGAATTGGTTTTATCACGTAAACAAGTGTTGACAAATGTAAAATACTGTCGAAATTGTATAGACGATGTCACAGTTTTTGAACAGAGTCTGTTTCCTTCCTTGTCCTCTCTTATGATTAGAAACTAAAGATGAAGTTCGAAAGCGATCTTACCAAATATGATTTACTTAAATATCAAAAGTTTTGCGACTTATAATTCATGTTTATCTTGCTTGGTGCCATAAAAAATGAGAGGGAAATCCTTTGACTTTTACGTCAGTTTTTTTTGGTTATCAAATATAGAGTTACTGCTGGGCGGATACTGTGAGTAAAAATATTTTAATAAAAAGAAGAAAATGTAGTTGAGTCGCAGAGAGGGGAGAAAATGATTGAAATTGAGTTGCTTACGCCGTCCGTGAAGACGACCAGAGGCAACTATGTATGGGGAAGTCTATGTATGTATATATCACCTGTACAGGCCACATCAACGGAGCTAGAGGACAGAAAATCTAAGTATGTACTCCTTATGTATAGATGGAACTTTTTCGATCCCTGCCCAACGACTTTTTAGTTTAGGGGTTCAAATCACAGTATACATCTTTGGTGAATCGATCCATGGTTTTGTACCGGGTGGTATCCACGCTTGTTGTCTGAAATTCTCCTCTAGTGATCACTGCCCAACAAAAGGCGGGAGATTTTTGATTGATCACCACCAACACGGCATGATGCCAATAGACGATCACCTGACGGTTTCTATTGCGTGACTAACCATTGCTTTTCTATTTAGGTATTTCAAATGAAAGTTACCTTCAATTTAAAAATAATGCTTCTCTATATTGCAAAGATCCAGGCTCAGTTTACAACAGAGGTTCTTTCTGAGGCTTCAAATCTTTTTGGATAATCGTCAAATAAATTATTTCCAGCTTATTTTCTTGTTTAACTCATCAGAACATGAAGCAATATCAGATTTTTTAACGGAATTCTAAACGGGATCCTGATATTTGAATTAGCAGCTCTTATTTTGCTTCCACACTTCTCAATCGTTATTCCATCTAAGAAAATCTTTCTAATCGCTTTTTTTTATTTAAATGGTTAACCCTACAGATGATTGGAGTGGTGAAACTATAAAAGAAATGAATTCTGAGCCAATAAAGATTCTATATTGTCTCTTAATAAAAAGAAATCGGTTATTTCCTCGTGAACAAAGCCGTGCAAAACCGTGCAAAGCCGGGCCAAATGAGAAAATTAGGGCCCCGTATATATATATATATATATATATATATATATATATATATAAGTAATTTTACGATTTGAAAACATTATTTTCGTATAATGGAGCGTTTTGAAAAAGAACATTTTGAAGTCGTATATTGAAATTGATACCACGTATTGATTCCCATGTAAGTGGAGGCTTACATAAAATAGAACCATTTTTTTTCTTTTTGAAAGGTTTAAATGATACCTTGGTAAAAACCAGAGCAGTTATTAACAAACAACACAATCATATGAAGCTTCTCTACACGCCACAAAGTCTGGTCCCAACCAAACATGTCCCCTTGGAAAGGGCACCGGACTAGTGCATATCAAACCAATTAGTAAGTCTGACCAAGTTGGATCTTTTAATTTTGTTTCATACCAAACAGAAGCACACTTCATCCATCTAAGGAAACTGAACACGTGATACATATATACATCTCCATCCAGACTAACTTGAAAACTGGAGAAACGTATTTTGATGGATTTGATGACAGTTTTGTTTGACGTTTTCTTATTACAGCTTTTCCCTTCATATCCGTCTTAAAAGAGACATTATTATTTGTGTGAGCGTTAGAAATTAATAATCTCTACAGAGAATCCCATGCAACATTTTTTTAGGTTTTAAATGTAAAAGTCGCATATTTTCCCCAAAACCTTCGGCTAAGAATGTGAAGTATAAGACAACACACCGATAAACAAAAAGTGCTATCTTATGTGACCAGTATGATAATGATCTAAAAAAAGACGACTCAATAATTAGCATTTAATAGTTTCCCTTTGAAAAAATCGGCCAATATATATATATATATATATATATATATATATATATATATATATATATATATATGAATAGATAAAATTAAATGTCTGGAAACATTAGTGCGAATGCAGATGCATTGCTTCTTTTGGCATTCTTCCGGTCAGTGCATTTCATTTTAACCTCTGGTTACAAAGCTTGTTTCGGTTCCTTAGAGGTCACAAGCAGAAGATAATTGAATCCAAATTTGTTAGTATTACATTGATCATCTTCCCACAAAATCTCATTGAAATTCGATGAGAAACTTTGAGAGAACGCTTTGAAAGATTGGGAAATTTTCAAAATACTGTACGACATGGACATAACTACAACGCAAGAGAAATGAAGGTACTTGGATCTGCTCCAATATTTGATTACTTTTTTCGTGATTTATCGCCGCTTTAGCCAAGAAGTTCATTGGAATTCTCTAGGATTTTTCAACCAACTATTTCTTTTTTTTTTTTACATTTATTTACCCTGATTTAATGATATGTTCCTACAAACCCTTTAACACTCGATTCATTAGGCCAAAAACAATTTGAAATAATTTCGTAACATCTCAGTAGAATATATTTCATGAAACATTGATCCCAAATTCGGAATAATCATCGAAAGCTCTAATCTATGAAGGGGTCCGTTTTGAGAATCTCTATCAAATGTCTCATGAATTGATGTCAATTACAAGAAATCGTCAGATTTCATTTTCCATTAACCTTGATGTTTGTAATTGACTTCCACTAATGTAGAAATTCGCTTCGGTCAGCCTTCAAATTATTGAACTGCAAGGAATTCAAAATCTTGTAATTGAAATTTATTGCAAGATTTCTGTTGAATAAATATGAACTTGTCAAAAGTAGAAAAAAAAAGGAGAAAGGATCCTATTTCCAAAATGGTATTTAAGAAGCCAAAATGTGTAAATTTTTATTTTATGGTTGAGAGAAAGAGAAATCCTTTATCAAATCAAACATTTTAGAAATTTTGAATGACTAAAATCAAGATATTTTATCGGAGATACTTTTCAAACTCCTCTGGGTTTTGTTTTCAGTATGAAAACGTAATGCAATTGGTTCGTAGTTGGCCTTTTTGAATATGATCCGTATAGCTACGGTGGGGTTTCCAGCTAATCTGAAGAAGGTCTGAATAATTAATGAAAACATTTTTTGCTTAGGGGTCACAAGCTGAATAGATTGGGCTCTATTTTTCTCTCCTCTATATGCTGGGATGCTCAGTGGCCAGAATATCCTTCTCAGTCTCGCTGAGCAGTGTATCAACTTAGCCACAGGAAGGACATCAGATTAGGCGTCAAAACCAACTTACGGGGATTGCACTTCCGGGTTTGGAATCAGACTTGAATTGGTCGCATTTCTATGGCTGGAGAGCTCAAGCTACGCTATTTATTCAATATCCAGAAGGAGATGAAGAGGATGATTCATGTCTTTCCCAGGGGGCATTAATTCGAAGTGAACGTATACAGTATCGATCATATTAGAACTCACTATCCACGCCGTTACTGTATTCACCAATGGAGATGCCATTGGAGACAAAACAGAGTCAAATCCATTTAGATAAACGGAATCAGACTTTTTATACATCGATGGAAATCAGATAATAATTGTAATCTCGACAGGGGCAAATGCAGATCTCATGCTGAGATTTTTTTTTAATTTTCAAAAACTAAATAATTGAAAGTATCCGAGGAACCAGACTTACCCTGTTACAGACATTTCGTGAATCCCAAAAGTATTTTCACTTTGTTTAAATGTGAATGATGTAAACATCTATGAACATAAAAGCAACTGTTTTCCGTAGGTTTACGGGAATTAAAGCCTGGATAACTTTTTGAGATAACTTTGAGATTGAATTTTCTCTACTTTTATTTAGATTCACTACAAATCGAGATGTTATTAAAACTTGACTTTCATTTTTCAACGTCAAAATCGAGGGTTGGGGTGAATTTTCCCAATTTCTGGATTCAAAATTGGGAGGGACAAAATCGAAGGCGAATTTTCATTCTTTATTTTCAGGGATCAGAATCGAGAAGGGAGATTATTTTCTCTTTAATGGGTCATAATCGTGAGGAATGTTTCTTTTCATTTGTAGGGATCTAAATCTAGTAGTAAGTTTTTTTTACTCTTACGGGTCAAATTCGGGGGTGAGGAATTCTTTTCAATTCTAAGGGTCGAATCGAGGAATGGTGATTTTTTTCTTTTCAGTGGGTTAAAATCAATGAAGGTATTTTTTTTCAATTTTGGTGGTCAAAATCGAGATAAAACGTCTTTTTTACACGGCAGGTCAAGATGACAGAAAGATTTTTCAAGCAGTCAAATTGAAGGGTCATTTCCTTTTCATTCTTTGGCGTAAAAATTTTGGTGGGGTTCAATCTTTCTAGGGTCAGAATCGATGGATGAATTTTTTTTCAATCATCTGAGAGAAATCGGAAAAGGATCTTTCTTCTTCCACTTTCAAGTGTTAAAATCAATCGTGGACTTCCCATTTTACGGGTCAAGTTTGAGAAGAAAGAAGAGTTGTGATTACAAAACGACGCTCGATTCAAAATAATGAATTCGCTCGATGACTTATGGACGTTTTTTCTTCAATTTTGGAGTGAAATACTTCCAATTGGTGACACAACGATAGACTCATTGAAATTTGCAATAAATGTTTTGTTTTAAAATTTGAGTCACAATCTCAAAAAGATGTTCTACGACATATGAAAATTGCAGTTCATTTGCTGTTTCAGTTCAATTAATCTTGCACATTCCTTTACACTTTTGCGACGATCATTAAAGACGTACATTCAAGTGGGTGACTTTAATGCTGCAGTGATAACAATTAGAAATAATCCAACAATAGCATTGTTACTTACAAGTATCAAAGTTCTCACACCGACGGAAATCGTATATACGGAAGTATTAAAATGAATACAACAAACACTGCAAAAGTCTTCCTCGGATCATTGATATAAACACGCTATACATCTTACAAGGACAGGATACATAACAGCATATGTATTCCTACGCGTGTATATTATCTTTAGCGCCTCCACTTGAACTCACATTCTTTGCCATCCATAGACTGTATAATCCCTCATGGTCTCTGCGAGCGATAATAAGGATCTGATTTCTATGTTTTAATCCAACTGATACAAATGTTTGTTTCGACTTATGTGTATACGATTTCCAAGTAGTGAAAATGGTGCATTGTGGCCAGTGGTAGAGAATCATGATTGAATTGAGAAATCAAATTTCATATCTCATTAGGACCAAATACTCTATTTAGGACTACTGCTTGAAATCTCGACCGTAGGGAGGGTTTTCAGCTAGTTTTCTCAGAAGTTTGAGGGAAGAAATAAATAGTTATTCCTCCATTGATGGAACAGTAGATGTTATTAACTAACAATTAGGCCTGAGACAGATCTTCTGGTCCCATATTTTGTCAAAGGTTTCTCTTATTCTCAATAGATTAACTAATACTTTGAGAATCGACAAGGTGTAGATCCAGTATATGTCGAAGTGCTGGAACAAATGATTGTAAATCACAGCAGCTCCTTTATCAGGCTACATAAAGATTCAGACTCCTTTCAGCTTGAGAAAGGAGTAAGACAAGATGATAAAAACTCTTCACAGCCTGCCAAGATGATCTTCAGAAGACTAGACTGGGAAAGTAAAGGAATTAGAATAGACGGTGAGTATCTGAGCAACTTCAGATTTGCAGACGACATCCTTCTTTTCGCAGAGAACCTACACGACCTCCACGTATTGCAAGATGAACTAAATGAAGAGAGCAAGAAAGTCGGCCTACACATGAATTCCAGCAAGACGAAAATCATGTGCAACAACCACATGGCAGGGCAATCTCCACTTTCAAGAATAAGAAGATCCCATTAATCCCCCAAAAGAAAGGTGTATTACCAATGCACCCTCCCAATAGTCACTTATGGAGCTGAAACATGGAACTTAACCAAGAGACAGATCCGCAAATTGAGAACAATGCAACATTTACAAGGAAGAATTATGCTGGTCCTCACATGTAGAGACCACAGGACAGCATAATACATCAGGGAAAAGACAAGAGTCGGGGACATCATAGAATCCATTAAAAATCTCAAATGGCAGAGGGCTGGTCATGTTGCAAGAATGGCAGACAACTGGTGGGCATCGCAACTCATGACATAGATCTACCGATATCACGTATGCAACCGAGGCCGGCAGAATATTAGATGGAGAGACGAGCTTGACAAATTCAGAAAGTACTGGCTCCACAACGCCTATGACAGAGAAGTGTGGCAAATCCTGGGGAAGGTCTATGTCCAACGATGGACGTTAAAAGACTGATGATGATGATAATGATGATGATGATGATGATGATGATGATGATGATGATGATGATGATGATGATAACTGGAAAATTTGTAAATAATATTAAAACTAAAGCCAAAATTGATTTTTCCTGAATGCAAAAATCGGCTTTAAATTAATTGTTTTATTATGGTTGCCAACTCAACGTTTCGTTTCTAACAGAACCGTCACTATGGAAATTTGAGCATCGGTTATTCTTAATTATGATAATTGTAAATGATGATCATGTGATACGAGTAAAACAGATATCTTTACTGATATTTCTGTGAAGCAAAGCCGTAAAAAAGTTCATTTTACCAGAGTTTAAGATTCGTTGACTAGCGGTGAGTTGTGATGGTTTCAAAAGAAAAAAGAAATTCACATTGACAAGCAGATCAATATTGAAAAGCTTGATACACTGTGCTGTTAATCGGAGTTGACTTATCAGCCTTAGCTGGTATCTGTTGTGGAAAATTGCTGCGAGGAGTATGAATTTCATTGGCAATGCTGGATGCCTCATGACAATTCTACAACATCCTGTAAACATTTGCAAATATAAGAAAGATCTGTTGTCTCCCGTCATTCGCCTACGCACTCTGGGTCTTTACTTTCCCAAGTCTTGGTTATTAGATAACAAAGACCATCCCGATAATTAATCTTATTCCTCATCTTATGCAACGGAAAACTCTACTTAGAAACTGTTAACCCAAACTGTCACTAAAACTGTCAAAATATGTTTCTTCATCTTTCAGATCAGTCCGACTGTCTGGCGTTATGTATATATATATATATATATATATATATATATATATATATATATATATATATATATATATATATATATATATATATATATATATATGCACACAGGCCGCACCAAGGAAGCTAAAGTCCTGGAAATTTAAGCGTTTGGTCCATATTCTGTCGACAAATTTTTCTTTGAATATCTCCCTCAAATATGTTTTTGAGGGGGTTTCATTTGCAATGTAAGATTACGCTAAACAATATTTTCTGAAACTCTCAAACGTTTTAGTGTTTACTGTCCAACAAAAAGCGAACGAAGTAACTTATTCATTGATCACCCCATCTTCTAATATTTCAATTCATAAGACCTGACACATGCAGCCAAAATACGTTGATCACTTAATGGTTTCTGATGAGTAACTAACCAGGCCTGTTTGTTTCCAATACTGGGGGGGGGGGGGTGAATAATAAGAAAAATTGTCATTTACGACTCTGTCTGCGGGATGTTTATTTTACCAATATAAGCTGAGGCTAAAACTGCGACAACACCGAGACTGCCGGTGAATTTAATTGGCGTGTTTTGTTTTGTTTTGAAAGTTATGAAATTATCGAATTTGTTTTTCCTATTTAATTTAGAAAAAGCAGATGGTCTTCGTCCAGTCAGTCAGTATGAGACCTGATTACCACTCCCAAGGTTATGGCTTCAAATAACAGTGGGGTAATGTTAATCTCTGACCTCTGAATTTGGCAAAGATTGTACTTGTATAAAGATGGAAAAGATAAAAACAAAATAGTAATAAACAAAAAATTATTTTTTCCAAATTCTTAACTAAATACCAAATTAGAAAATGAAATTACATTATATCTAAATAAATGGTTACTTGTTCATTATCTGTGTCAAGAACTAACAACGGAAGAGCATTTTGTATAGAAACAGCAAAGCACACTAAAATGCCAACAGACTTTGGTGTACAAAGATTTTGCTTTTAAGCTGGTACAGTAGTGCAATGGTTAGTGATATAATCTCACATGCTCCTGCTAGTGAATTCGAGCCCCAGAGACTATATCGCAGTTGTAGTCTTGCATCATATGAGAAGCAACTTACATATAGCAACAAAGATACCGCTACCTAGCTAAAAATGTGAACAGCCGTGGCCAAGTTCGTGCAAGAAGGACTAAAAGAATTGACAATACATATAGAGTGTTCAATAATTCTTTTCAAGACGCAACGTCATTATGCTAACACTTGATGGAATTTACACGATCTTTTCAGATGAAAATATTCTTATATCCGAGGGTTGAAACATCAAATTCAGTTGCAAGACACTTCAAAGCAAGCCTATTCTTAGATCTTAGTATTTTCACAGGTGTGCATGCGTTAGGTATACTTTTGAAACTTTATTTACGTACGTCTCCCCGATAGTCACCTATGGAGCTGAAACATGAAACCAAACCAAAAGATCGACCCTAAAACTAAGAGCCTTGCAACGGGTACAAGGAAAGGTTATGCTTAGTATCACACGAAGAAATATAAAATTCATTTTAAAAACTCAAATGGGCTGGTCATATAGCGAGAATGTGAATCAACCGTTAGAGATAACTTGATCATATGCAAAATTGTGACTGACAAATGACAAGAAGGCGTGATATCCAGTATATTTTGACACAGGGTCACCTATGATCGTGAAATCTGGGTATCTTCGTGTGTTCTATGACGGACTTTGGAGTGTGTCTGCTGATGTTTCAGTCGTATATTTAATTCACGTATTAAAAATGCCAGTTAAATCAGTTGATATCATTGCCCAAATGTTTGTTACTTGATAAATATCTGATGATGCATTAGACACCATATAAATGCTCATGTTCTCTAGTCTCAGAAAAATCCAAGAGAGAAAAACAATATGACAGAGGAATCAACTTCAAAACATTCGACGTAGACTCACCTATCAAATGCAGCTGATTTGATCCAATCGTTGGCGAGCTTTTTTTCGTATGAAGGTCTGACGTTAGTTTTTCTCCATTCATATCTGTGGTGAAAAGCAAAACAATCTCTAAGACCTATGTGCCAGACATAGGGGACTCGTATTGATGAATTGATGTCATTAAATACTTTCACATTTGCCACGCTGGGCAACTCAAAACCATTTGTTGAATTGACAATAACAAACTGAATTAATTTGAGTTTATCAGTAAAACTCTTGAGTAAAAGCAAAATAATGAAATCAACCTCAAGTTTGGTGAGAGAAAAATAAGTTAGAAATCCTGGTACAGAGTTTTCATTTATTTTCACCGGAACAAAAACCCATTTCATAGTTCGTAGTATATTTCTATTTTATGAGGACGGCGTTATTTTTTGCATGTTTTTTTTGTTACAGGAATTTCATTTCTTCAATTCAGATTTTAATTTTTTTTCTGTAATTGCTATGCAACGTAGACATGAATAGTGATGGAAGCTCAAAGAGAAAAGCCAGCATACTTGTGAATTTTTTTGCTCAGTGGTAAAAATGAAACCCCCAAAAAACAATACCACATAAAAATGGAATGTTTTGAACTCTTCGAAATAGTTTAGGCGTATTCTATGAATTAAAATGTACAAATTTGAACTCATTGTTTTTGCATGGAAACCAAGTATAAAAGATCAATTTCAAGATTTGAATCAGTTAAAGTAAAATATAATGAATGAACAAAAAATATCATATTGATTTGGAACAAAAAATATTGCATATAAATCATTATTCAAATACATTTTATATTTCATATAAATAAGATAACTTCTTATTTATTACAACCAAGTGATTTGAAACAGTCAACCAAGACTGTCACAAAAATGTCAACATCAATTTCTTCAGTTTTCAAGATGATCTGGCTGACAGACTGGCTATGTATGTATGCATCGTGCATATGAGTCGTATCAATGGAGCTTGAGAGCTGGAAATTTCAATATTTATTCCTTTTTTTTTTGTCTAAAAAAGAATGTTCTTCGTGCTTATAACCCTTTCCCTAAATAGGACTTTACACTGGGATTTCAATTTGCGATATAAGTTTATGCTAAATTCATCCCAAATGGTCAAAAAAGTAATCCATCCATCGATTGCCCTCTCATCCAATTTTTAATTCATCTCCTATTTTCCATTGAGTGACTTACCAAACCTGTTCATTTATTGAGTTATTAACGATAAAAAGATCTTGCAACTGATAGATTAGTAGATTTTTATAACAGGAGAGTACTCCTATGGCTTGATTAATAGAGGAGGCGGAATATACAGCGAAGTTGAAAAATCTGTCCTCATTAGATAAGCAGGGGTCGGTAGGGGTAGGAATAAATAGGGTGTCACAATTTGATAAGCGAGGGGTGGGTGGAATAAGCCGGGGTAGGACACTGACACGGATTAATAGGATCAGAACAAAACAAAATCACTAGAATGTATAGTAGGGATGGGGAAGGCACATGGGAATTAAACATGTACAGTATTTATAGGACCAAGAAAAAACCTTTTGTTTCCGAAGTAAAGTTGAACAGTAAGCCCTTTGGTGTCAGGAAGTTTTATAATAACTGAAATTAGCAGATAAATTGTGTTTATAATCAAAGTTTAAGTAAGATCCCTCTCACATAGCATTGTTTATACACAGTTGTCCACCACTGCTAACTATGGTGGAGAGATTACAGATGGATTCTTAACAGATTGAATAACAGAAGGGGGTCATATTGAAAGCGAGGGTTGCAATTAGGTACATATGAGTAATATTTTTCATCTCTAGTAATTCACGTGAAAAATTCATTGATATATCTGAATTTCTACGTGATGGTATTATTTTTTAAAAAGAAACTACAGAATTCATTTCAGTGGAAGGGCTCATTGCTTCAAATGGTCGATAGGAGATATTTTTGTAAGCAAAATTGTCACCTTTCTTTGGAAAACATCATTGATGTGAACAAAGAAAGAATGAAGCTATTCATTATATAAATAAAATTATAAAATCATTTTTATCATTCAAAAAAATTTATTTTTCATTGGCTTAAAAATGTAAATTTCGTGCATACAAGCAGATATAAAAATGTAGTTATGCGCACGTATTCGGTGATAGAATACCATAACTCATACATTTCTACTTCCATGGATACCTTGCGTTGCCTGGGGAAAACAGAACCTGAACAGTGAGAAATATCTTTGATTCTTTGTCACCCGAAGCAACACAACGTTTGGAAGAAAAAAACTATTGAGAAATAGAGACGTAAGTCTTTACTTCTAATATCCGTTGTTTACTTACTCTAAATTGATTGATAGCTTTAGTGAGTTACTGATCTGACAACTTCACAGAAGTAGCGATCTAAGAAATTAACCAAACATTGATGAACCTGAATAGCAATTGAAAATTGATAATAATGGTTTTCAACATCCTCCCGGCACACACACACACACACAAAATAATAGAGTACTTACTTTCAAGTTTATCTCACGAAATGACCTGACTTAGCTTAACCCTTGCACTGAATTAAGTTGAATTTCCATAATGATATAGAAACAGAAACCTATAGGAAGTTTTTTTTTCATTCTCCATGCCAATTAATAGGTCAATAGGCCAAGTATTTAATGCAGAGAAGAGGCACAAACAAATAAGCAAAAGCCTCAAATATCAGTACAGATTTAGAGCAGGCGGATGATTGAGCTAAGATCATTGTCAATTTTCTCTCTCCGATCGTCACAGTGAAAACATTCCACATTATATTTGATTCGACAAACCTGTCTACTCTGGTCAACAACAAAATTTCGTTAGGCATACGTTGTGACGTAGTTTTATGTGCATTGATTTTATTACGAGAACACAGTTTCATTTTAGCATTTAAACCCTATATAGCACTAAAGGAGGTCCATATGTCAACTTTTTCAGCTGATTTTTCTGCATGGTATCTTCTTTGTGTATCTCATTTTATAGTAATTTTGATTTCCGACACGAAAAAGTTCTAATCGACGATCTTTTTTTTCAATTAACGTCAACTTATGTTGCCTTATATACAGTAGGACTGAAAACAACGTCAATCAGACTTTAAACTCATAATCTGCGTCACAAATTGGTCAGTAAATGTTTTACTGAAACTTTGAAGAGGAAAAAGTTGATTTTGTTGATCAGTACTATCATCGTCATTGTACTTCTTTTAAATGGTTAGCAATATAGTCAATGATCGCTATGAAAAGAAGTGCATGAATAGCATTATATATTGAGTCTCAGTAATGATTGCAGATTTTAATCACCCTTTCAGTCACTCTGTAAGGAGGGAGTTATTCATGCCACCAAATCAAGAGAACCTGATATGTTCTAAATGAAAATTAAAAGGACTAACATTAGGTAAAGCATTTGCTCGCTCACATTGATCAAAAAATGTTGAGAATGTAATCTTTGGGAAAACATTCGGAAAGGAGTCAATCACACATAGCAAGTTTTCTTAAGAATCTATTTTCATAGAATTTGCTGCGAATCATTGATAAATCCCAAAAGTATGGCTGTGCCTAAATTGCAGACCCAGTTGTAACTGAAAATTCCTTGACAAGAAAGACTTGGATATTTAGTTCTTCTGAATATCTCCCATGGATGTAACGGTAGAAATGTGTCAAACTTCTGTATTGCCGAGTGTAGAAAATATCTGGTGAGAAGGGTCTTCCGAAGACGCACGCGTCCTACGCTATCTTTAATTTCATGAACGTGCAGAGCTTATTGTAATAGCAACGTAGAAACAACAAACTAGATCTCTTAGATACGAAACCATTGGTCAAAGTTCTGAGTTATGCACACAATGCAACGAATATATGTATTTGTTTGTGAACCTCTATATCATGGGTTATGTAAAATCGTTATCAACATCAGCCATTATGCTGTAGAATCCACAAAGATAAAAAAAAAAATTCCTCAATCTCTTGAACTGCGCATGTATTTTGACGGAATTTGAATATGCAAATATCTAAGTGAAGTTGCAGTTCGTTGTAATCATGATAAAAATCAAATAACAAATAAATAAATAAATAAAAAGAGTTCCTTGGGATTTTTTGAATCATTGCCACTCAGTGTTGGGCTGTGAAAATTAGGTATTTGATCAAAATGATTGTACCTACTACTTCATAAACCATCTTTGCTGCAACAACCTGCCCCGTGACCCCTTGAGAAAAATCAAGATATATAAAAAAATTGGAAGACAAAAAAGCCGGAATTCTGGTGGATACAAACCAGAGGATCAATTTAGGATAACCTTAAAAACAAAAACGAGAAAAATTTTCCCAAGTCCCCGATTGGTATATATATGCGAAATTTCAAGTCTTCCCAACGGACGGCGTGTTTTGTGCCAAAAGCTAGTACATAGATAGATACATAAATAGTATCTGCCTCCCCCCGCCTCAGCGCCAATAACAGATATATGGTGCAAATTGAGATCTCAAAAAAAATAATTGGTATTCGCCCCTTAGGCGAATGCCATTATACGAAGGAACACCCTGAAGCCGTTAAATGTAAACAAAAATCTCAGCAATAACAATTGTTTTGTATATAAACTGAAAGAAAGGGGTCACAGAGGAAGAGAGAGAGAGAGAGAGAGGGGGGAGAGGGAGAGAGAGAAAGAGAGAGGGGGAGAGAGGGAGTAATCATAGTTGCATAGTGGGGGATTGACTGGATAAACAGCAGTCAGGATCAGGGTTGTTGTACACTTGGTACTACCCCCGATATTTAGGTGCATTTTTATGGATTTTGCATCAATATCTTTCAAGTATATAACTCAAAAAGGGCTTAACAATGGCAAAATTCCATTAGTAACGTCTCATCGTTTTTATTGGCCCTAATCCCCCACCTGTATCATTTTAAAAGTCTTACTTCATGGACTAACAGGGGTGTGGTCGGGGTAATGGTACTAATATTGGCCTCAAGACATATTTTAAAAGTTTCATCTGTTCAGGTTTTTCTGAGCACTCTGTTGAAGGAGTTTGGCTTGAAAACCCAATCACCCAAGAATTGGAAAATATTGAATTTCATTTATTTCACTTATGTTTTACTTATCTCTCTATTTATATCAATCATAAACAGTGAATCAAAGAAAGACTCATAAATCACAAGGAAAATGGGATGGCATCATCAAGAGTTGTGACTTCATGATGGAAATAAACAGAGAATCAACAAAAGTCCCTAATCACATGAAAGTTGGCTGACGTTAGCCCGAGTCATGAAAAGTTGTGGCATATAAGGAAGACGCTTACCATGAACCAACACCTTACACAGAAGCTGTTTGAGGATCCTTTCATCACTCATTCTTGTTAAATGACCATCCCAATGTAGCCTAAGCTTCAGGATTGCAGCTTCAATACAATCTGCTCTCGTGTCCATGATCTTTGCACTGTTAATTTCTCATTCTGGATTCACTCTATTTGTTTTACCAGTTCGTCCATCTCCTTCGTCTCAATGATCGGTGCAGGGGTTGATTTTCCGATTCCCAGTTTTCTGTGTTTGTTGTACTAGTTCATCTCTTTCTCTCGTCCCCATGATCGTCAAATGGTTAATTTCTAATCCTCAGTTTAACCAACATACAATATATATATATATAAAGGGAGAGGGATGCAATATATATAATTGATGTAAACAAAGACAGGTATTTACCTCTCCATTTATCCTTTAAAATGGATGGAATTTCCTCGATTGGTTACGTTTTCATATATTCCACAGATGAGCCTTTATATATATATATATATATGTGTGTGTGTGTGTGTGTGTGTGTGTGCTTGTGTGTATGATATACGTCACTCATTTTACATTCCACAGATGAGCCAATATATATATATATCTATATATATATGATGGCCGTCCCTCATTTCCAAGTATGGCTATTACATGATGTAACGCCAGAAAATGCGAAGAACGGACGCAGCTTTTCAACCCAGCTTGAGATTGAAACGTACTGGCTCAGAATTTGTAGTGAATAGAAATCATGGTGTGGGTATCAGGTGTGTAATTTCCATGTAGCACAGCAAAACTTTTCAGACCTCTTGCTGACTTGCATCCTTTTTCATGGACGTGACAGGTGTTCCGATCTGTACATATATATCTTTGAATAACTGTTACCTGATCCTATTCTATGGGCCACGTTGCTACAACTTACGACTCACATAATCAGTCGTTGAAGAACAGATCATCTTCTGAACAGATGTAGATACCCATTGTTTCCAAGTATTACCAAACGACCACAAAAACTGATCATAATTGAAGAATCAATGACACATACTCGCACACAAACAAACATTACAATTCAATGTCTGGTTAGTCACTCAATAGAAACCGTCACGTGACCAGTGTATCCTGGCAGCATGCTATGTTGAGGGCAATCAATAAAAATAGAAGATGGGCCACTTCCCTTTGCGTTCTTTAGGATCACTAAACGGACCCGACTGTCAAAAAACAAGGGGGATCAGACGAGTGACCAAATTAGAATCAAATTATTGCACTCCTACAAAGAAACCCAACTTGGATGGAATTAAAAAAACAGAAAAGGTTTTTTCTAGACCTAATAAGGGGTAAATGTTTAAATTTTAGCCCTGTAGCCCCATTGGTGCTGCCTGTTGGGTGTATTACATATAAACATAGTCGGTCAACCAGATCAGCTTAAAAACTGAATAAGAGCTATGTTGATAGTTTTGGTTGATGCTGTCAAATATTGTCAAAAGTTTATGCCTATTCATACTTTCAGGACTGTCAACATTATATTTTCAAAGATTCCAATGAATTTCAATGAAATCTCGTTGAAGGATAGGAAATGGGTTACAGAAGATGTGATTACATTTTGGGGTGGATTTATTCCCCTTGACAATCTCCATGTTTTTTCTAGTCTTCTTTTTTTTTTGGAGTCAAACTTTTCTACACATGCATCTTTTGAATCTCAGTGAAGATATAAAATCTTGCAATGTTTATGCATTCATGCAAATCAAATTTCTTTGGCTTGTCATCTGATGAAAGATATTGAAACTTTTTCCTCTTACTTGAAAAAATGTGATGACTAGTTGGGTGATAAATATTTAGATGAAACAGTCTGAAATTATGATGACAGACTTGGGAGATTGCAGTGGTGTTCAAAGTGTTAAAATCAATAGAATGAAACAAAATAGAAAGAAATTGCGAGATAAACAGAGAGATAGATGGAGACACGGATAGATATTTGAAGACGGATGGATAGATATAGGAAGATAGATGGATAGATATAAGAAGATGGGTGGAGAGAAAGATCGATGGAGTGAAATATTGATAGATGGAGAGAAAAAGATTGATAGATGGAGGGAGGAGGATGGATAGGTGTCTCTCTTTCTATCTATCTCAGAGATAGACAGAGTGAGATCGATTGAATATAAAGAAGACGTAGAAAGAAAATAGAAAGAAAAGTAGTGAAGGAAAGATAGGGATATATATATAGAGAGACAAAGATAGATAAACATAATGATATAGACAAACAGAGGAAAGCAGAGAGAGAGAGAGAGAGAGAGAGAGAGAGAGAGAGAAATAGACAGACAGACAGACAGACAAACAGACAGACAGACAGAGAAAAACACACAGGGATAAAAAGACAAAGAGGGGGTAGATAAATAGAGAGAGAGAGAAAGATGGACAGAAATATTGACGTAGAAATTGATGGATAAAGAAGGAGAGAGAGAGAGAGAGAGAGGGGAATAGATATATACAGAGAAAGAAATAGCTATAGAGACAGATAGAGAGGTATACATATAGATTTGGATGATATCTCTCGGTAAACATCTATCCATTTCATAGAGACTGAGAGAATACAGAGAGAATAGAACAAGAATAGAACGAAGAAAAGAAAAAAAGGAAGAAAAAGATAAAGAGATGTTGATAAAAGATAAGAGAGTAAAATATCTTTTATAGATATTATCTTTATCTCAGAGAAATACAGAGAAATAGAGAAAGAGAGAAAAAGATTGATAGATAGATAGATAGAGAGAGCAAAAGAGAGAGTGCAATAGAAGGAGAGATATAGAGAGATTGGAGGTAAAAGATTTCTTGCTTCGTAGATACAGTCTTTTAAAGTAATCAAAATCATAAATAACGTCTTTCGACCTGACTAATGGAAAATGATTTATCTTTGGTCCAAGTCTCATAATGAGAGTCAGATACAATTCTGTTAATAGCCCAGGGAAAAGAAAAGTGAGAATTTGTTTATTTTATAACGAAAGTGAGCATACAATGACATTCACATTAAAGTAAGCAGTTTTGTTGGAAACGAAGAAAATATCAACACTGCTATTCGAGTACAATTTTCTGGCTATCTAATGGGATTTAGAAAAGATTCCCGAAGTGTCAGATACCATGAAGTGACTTTTCAAATCAACGGAAGCAAAAATGTACACACGTTCAATAATTAGGCCTGATAGAGAGATGATGGTTTTCTACACGTCTTCATTAAAAGTTTCTTTAAAAACATTAATATGCACTTCAATTATTTGATTTTAACGAGTCTAATGAATGTACAGTCTGATTACACGATGAATCTTAATCATTTATAAGGGTTTCAGACAGGTGGGTGTTGCAGAGCAACTTGAATTAGAGTTTTGATTCAAAATTTAACTGTTAAAGCATTTTAAGACCATAAAATTTATAGAAGCATGTCATTTGAAATGTTCACCTCGGAGAAATATGATTTTAGACAAGGTACACAATATCATGTTACTTAAGTCTGTTATGTGTTTAAATAAAAATTGATAGATAGATACAAAGAGAAACGGACAGATAGAGCAAATATAACCTAATTATAAAGATGAATGTATGGTTTGGGGGATATCGAGATGTTGAAGCTGGGAGATGGATAGGATGTATTACACCGAGGAAAAACCCGGGAAGGGCATAAATAAAAAAAAATTACATTTTTTATGAGGGTCATACAAATGAGCACATTTTTTGTATCATTTCTGGTCAGGAAAAAAGAAAAATGGTCATTATGAAGATTGAAATATTTTTTTACCATTTCAGAAAAAAACAAAACAACAAAACGCCAGAAAAGACAGATTCAAGTTTGCATTCTACCGTACAGAAAGCAGTCTCCATTTTCCGACACTAAAAGCTCCACGGATATGAATGTACACACACACACACACACACACACACACACACACACACACACACACACACACATGAACATATTGGCAGCTTCTAATAGAGAGTTTGTAATTTTGTTGTGGAGTTCGTTGACGTTGGTGTCGCTTTCGTCGGTAAGAATATCAAATCTGTATTTCAATTCTAGCTTGAAGGCTGGGGTGAATTCATTTAGTACGTTTAGTGGCTTTGATGGTGTGGCTTTTGTCCGTTAAAATGAAGTTAATATTTCGTTTTTGCTCTCATGGTTGGGGCTCTTTCAAGTCCTTTTTCTATTGGGTTCCTTTCCAAAGAATGTATTCATAATTTTGAATTTGTTTACCGTCGCAAAATTTACCAGATCTTCACCTCTCTCGTTCTGTCTTTTGTATCCGAATTCTCCGACGCAGCGTCCATTTCTTTGTCCTACTTGTGCGTTGAAATCTCCCATGATGACATTGAAGTATCTTTTGGTATCTTGTAGTAGAGAATTCAAGTCATCATAGAAGTTGTCTATTTCTTCTTCAGTTGATTGCGAAGTTGGAGCAGAGACTTGGATGACATTCAGCATGTACCTCTTTGAGAGTTGTATGGTGACACTAGCCATGTGGTCTGAGATAGCTTTAAAGCCTACCACGTTCTCTTTGAGGTCTTTATTGATAAGAAAGCCTACTCCACTTAGTTTCACCTTCTCTCTACCGTAATTGCAGAGAAGATGTTTGCTTTTTGATTCTATTAGTTCTTCTCCTAGTCTTCTCATTTCTCTAAAACCTATTATGTCCCATTTGATGTCTTTGATTTCGTTTTTTAGATGGGTCAGGTGAGAATCTTTTGAGAGTGTCCTAACGTTGTAAGTGCTGATATACAACATTGTTCTCTTGTTGAGGGTTTTTGGGTTTTGTTTGGGTTAAAAGATTCTGTTTGGGATTTGTTTGGGTGGTCGCTCTCGGGACGCATCACTCCCACCCAAGGCGGGCGTTCTCCTCGTGCAGTGTTTGGGTTGTTGCATTTGGAGCACATCACCCCCACCCAAAGCAAGTGATCAATATTGCCTATATACGTGATACATACAGCCAAACCTAATTGAAAACTGAAGAAACCTTACAGAATAGGATCAGAGAAAGATAACGATAATTTTGTGGATTATATTCCTTTTTTCACCTTCAATTCACAACAATTTTTGGTAGCTGGAATAAGTAAAAAGCCCATCTTGATGTTGGGTTCAATCAACTTCCGTTGTACCCTATTGTACATGCTGTAGAAATGTCAATCGTCCGGTTCTTCAAGGAAATCTCAGCAGTTTTTTTCTTCTTATAATACACCAAGATGCTTTGGTGTCAATTTCTACGCTATTTTCTTTTTAATGTAAACATCTAGGATATATATATATATATATATATATATATATATATATATATATATATATATATGTGTGTGTGTGTGTGTGTGTGTGTGTGTGTGTGTGTGTGTGTGTGCTTATTGGCATAGATCTTGATTTCAATTTGGTTAAAGTGAAGTGGACAGTGATGTGATAAAGCATAATTAACAAAGAAGGGACACTTGTTCATACTGACCCAACATATCCCTTAAGAAACCGTGTAGCAGAAAAGAATGAAGAAACAAGAGGAGAGAAGTATGTCAGGACATTAAATAACACGAGTCAGTAATCCCAAGTTAGATTATGACTTACGGTGATAGAGCCAACAGAAGCCTTCACACTTTTTCAGCCTCTGACTCCCTCGGTCTTTCAAATTGTTACAGGAAGAAGAATAACGCTATCAAAGACACCCAAGCAAAGGAGTTAATTGTTGATCCTCAATTTTCAAGAGAATTCCTCCTATTGTTATGTCCAAGGTGCAACATATGCGACTCGTAACACATGATATATCTTTATCAAGCCATATACTGATATGAGTTCCACCATCGAAGTGAAGAAAATAAACCCTTTTATGGAATCCTTTCTGGGGGAATTTATTGTGATTCAATAAATATAAATAAATTGCATTGAAAACTCACAATTCGAAATAATATCTTTGATTTTTTACGGCTCAAAAGATGTTTGCTTGAATAGAAATCATAAATTCGTTATCTCCTGTGTGGTACGTTTTTTTCTCTTAGTTTTGTTCTCTGAGCTTTTTTTTTCAAGACCGTAACGTTTTCAAAAACATTACTGAGAAACAATTTTCTCAAAGTTTACATTTCACATGGACCTGAAAAAGTAGTAAATAAGGTTCTTGTTTATCGTCCCCGATTTCAATGGATTCATGTTTATCAAACGACGGCCATGTTTTCTGAACCATTCTTTGTTGGCTACAGATCGATTCACATCTTTTTGCATCTGTGAAAAACAAGTCAAGTGAGAACTCATTTTCCATTGATTTTATCATCCGAGAGGAAATCCGTTGATAAAAGAGTAAGATACGAGAATCGCTTGTACAAAATTATTATTAAGTGTCTACCTAAAGGGCCATAAATATCCAAATAGAGTTACGTTTGCAAACCGTTATCCGGAAAGACTCTCGTAAACAACTTTGGATGTGACAGGACACTTAAGATCATTCACTCGAATTCACATACAGGAATATATCATACGCTAATATGCACCTTGAATGATTTTCGAAGTATATTTGATTTTGTTCACTCGTATATAAAAATTCCACTCCAAGTCTTGATTGATCACTCCCAGCTCGGTTTGCTGTTGTAAGATGTTGGTCATATGGCAGTTTCTGCTGAGCAGGTAACTTAGCCTGATGTTTACGTAAATGAATTCACTTATATCAGCACACAACAATACTGTATGAAGGTTGAATAAATCTAATAAACTCACGATTTTATATGCAGAACTTCTATGAACGAATATTGGTACTTACGAATTTTGTTGGGAACATTGATGCTCTGCCTTCCCATTTATCATACGCTCGTATTGATGCATACATATAGATATAAACATATATATCAACTTGGATTTATGCAGCTACTCTTTTGATTTCTTTAATTGGTGATGAGTGTTTGATATAATTCATTCTAAGATGGTAAGCCTTCAACAGAGTGTGCTCAACCGTCAAAAATAACAAGATCCAATCAGTCCTAAAATGAAGGATCAATAACCAATACATCCTCCCGATAGTCACCTATGGAGCTGAAATATGGAAACTAACCAAGAGCCCTCAAACTCAGAACCATGCAACGTGCACATGAAAGAATCATGCCTGACCTCACATGCAGAGATTATAAGATAGCATAATATATCAGAGGAAAAACAGGACTCAGACACATCATAGAATCCATTAGAAAACTCAAATGGTAATGGGCTAGTCATGTTGCAAGAATGGCAGACAACCATTTGACATCACCACTCACAACATGGATACCCAGAGATCATATGCGTAACCGAGGGATGAACTAGACCAATTCAGAAAGTATTGGCTTTGCGTTTCTCACGATAGAGAGGTGTTGCGAATCTAGGGGAAGGTCTACGTCCAATGACAGATGATTAAAGACTGATGATCAAGACAAAATATCACACAAAAAGTGACTCACAACATGAATTCCCAGAGATCATATGCGTAACCCCGGCCGTTACAATAAAAGATGATCTGGATATGTTCAGAAAATATTGGCTCCGCGACGCTCATGATGGAAAGGTGTGGTGAATCTTAGAAAAGATCCATGTCAAACTTCGGATGTTAAAAGTCTGATGATGATAAGGATGATACAATGAAAATTAGGAATGTGATCGACTCTCTCCTTTCTCTTTTGGGAATGTTGCTAATCTTACCAAATTAAAAACTAAATCCGATCTAATTCTATACACATTTCCGGAAAAAGCCTAAATTTGTTATCACAAATAAAACTGTAAAAGTGTCTCAAAAACTTTACGAAAAATTGTTGTCTCAACCATGAAAACTCAATATGTATTCATGCGTGGTCACACCAAAAACACTTTTCGGCAAATATTCTCTTCCTTCGTTCATACATACGGAGAGAACAAAACACGTAAATACATTCACGAGAGGAAGAGAAAGTCAACAAAATCTCACATTACAGCTGTCAACCTAAGAAGCCAGACATGTAAAATTCCACAAAAGACACCAGCTCTAATATAGACTCCATTTATAACGTGTTGTGTCTCTCGAACTGGGTAAAAACATTTGAAAATACCATGGAAAATATACACAACTTAGTTTTCATGAAGTATGGAAATCAATTTTCCAGGAAATATTGATGTTACAGGACATAACGACGAGGAATTCATCTTGATGAGTTTACATAAGAGGCAACAAAACGGTGAAGAGGCAAAATTCTAAACCAGAAAGCAAATTTTTATGACGCCATGAATCAACTCAGAAAATTCGCTCTTAACCTGAGTCAGATGTTGCAGAAAATATTTAGGAAACAAACAGTTTCACTTGTTATTTTATTATTATTATTATCATCATTATTATTATTATTTTTTTTTATTATTATTATTAATGAAACGTTTGCTCATTCTGTCAATAGAAACCGTCACATGACATGAATCTTTTAGCAGCATACCGTGTTTGGGGTGATCAAATAAAACATTGGAATAAAGGGATGAACAATGAATAGATTACCTCTCTTGCCTTTTGTTGAGCAGTAATCACTAAAAAGTCGGAATTATCGCAATACTAGGGGTCACAAGATAGGAATTATCATAATTATCATAAGTTTTCATTACAAACTGAAACCCCATTTAAAAACCGGGGGTTGTTAAAAAAAACTGAAGCACTTTTCTGCTGAAATAATAAGGAGTAAATTGAATTTCCAGCCCTCTGGATCCATCTTTGTTGCCTGTAAGCGTATTACATAGCCAGCCAACCAGTCAACCAGCCAGGCTTTGAAATCTGAGAGAATCATAGGTTGGCTATTCGGTTTCTGGTTATTATCAATAATAATAACCACTTCAAACGATCCATTCTGTGAGGTAGGCTTCACTAATGTAAATTGACATTCAAATACCCTGGGTAATAAAACCAAGAAATTGACAGAAAATGCTGCAGAATGAAACACTTAATTATCAAAGATTCTGAGCAATAAACATATTCGAGTCCACAATGTTTGTCAAATGATATTCTTCTGATGGCACGGGAATGGCATTATTTTCAATTCGGGGGCATTCACATTTTGTATGATATTTTGTCTTGATCATCAGTCTTTAATCATCTGTCATTGGACGTAGACCTTCCCCTAGATTCGTAACACCTCTCTATCGTGAGAAACGCAAAGCCAATACTTTCTGAATTGGTCTAGTTCATCCCTCGGTTACGCATATGATCACTGGGTATCCATGTTGTGAGTGGTGATCTCAAATGGTTGTCTGCCATTCTTGCAACATGACTAGCCCATTACCATTTGAGTTTTCTAATGGATTCTATGATGTGTCTGAGTCCTGTTTTTCCTCTGATATATTGTGCTGTCTTCTGTTGTATGGTTCTGAGTTTCAGGCTCTTGGTTAGTTTCCATATTTCAGCTCCATAGGTGACTATCGGGAGGATGCATTGGTTGTAGATCCTTCATTTTAGGACGGAAGGGATCTTGTTATCCTTGACGGTTGAGCACACTCTGTCGAAGTTTTGCCATTTTAGAGAGATTCTTAGCTTGATTCGTGTTTTTTTAAAATTTTTTTACAATAATTCATTAGTTTCAGTAATATCGATGATGGAGAGGATGAAAATCATACTATATGAATATGTAATACAGGTTTCCATGGATATGTGGTTATCAGTATGAATATAAATAGCCTGACCTTACGGTCTGTGACTTTTTCCAATAAAAAGTAAGGGTGATGTGTACCGCACCAAATCAAATTCTGGAGTGGCGCATTTGATACATCATGGTCAACAAACCACCGGACTTACTACAGAGGTCTATCTAAGCCACACCAAAACGTTTACAGAAATTGGTGTCTACGTTGGATTTTAACACAGCAGGGAAATTCTACCACTGTATGGACCATTCAACAGCTAATTATATTCCAGTCGTACGATGTATATATCTTTTATTTCATTTTTGTTTTGTGTGCAATGATCTTTTGTGTCATTATGATATTCTCGAAGGAAAAATTATCCGTAATGACAATTATCGAGTGAAATTAGGGGTGGGAAAACTGTCATGCTAAAGAGGGTAAACACGAGGAGGGGACAGAGAGATAGAATAGAGGTGAGAAATGGAAACTTAATAATTATCTAACTAACTACCGGGCATCACGACTCGCAATCTGGATCCCCAGAGATCTTACACTGAGAAAAAAAAAGTTACTTAAATCGACTTAAAAAATTACTCTAATTTGTCACACCTAAACTCATTAGTTTGTCTCAAAGAACAAGTAATTATAATTTGAGTCAAACTAATGAATTTAGGTGTAACAAATTAGCACGATCTTCAAAGTTGGTCCAAGTAACTTTGTTAATGATGATCAATCTGTCCTGTGTCAATCTTGATAAGGATCCCACGTTTCAATGCCGGTGAACTGCCAGTTTTCAAAGATATATTTCTAGTTTTCTTTAAGTCAGACGACAGAGTGTACTTTCGAAAAAAGACAAATACATGGTTGGCCTTGATCACGGTATATTTCCAAATGTAGTTAGATTTTGATCAAATAAGACAAATGGCATTATTAATATCGCATATATATATATATATATATATATATATATATATATATGTATATATATATATATATATATATTGTCTCATCCACAGACAGCTATTTTGATGTATTACATCTCTTCAGTGTGGCTATAGACTTTCCATTATCCCATACAGTAAGAGGCAAGATTGAAACCTTTGCTTCAGACCCAGAGGTCGATATCCTACCTCTGAGCTACGGAACTGGATGGTCATAAAGGCTGAATTTAAGCGATATATTTATTTACACATAAATTCCCCATCTACCTGAATGCTCTATTCCTATAGAAGAGCATTGCATAAGCTTACAATGGATGAGTTACCTCTCTTAAAGAGTGCTCAACCCTGAATAGAGGAGCATTAATACGTGTGTGTGTGTGTGTGTATGAATGAGCTTATCTTTGGTTGTGTTTACGTATGTTTATTCGTTCATACATTGATATTTTTCAAACTCAAATCAACGTCTGAGGTTGACTAAATTTAGGGCAGTAAAAATCATCATTCCCTTGCCGCAATTTGAAATCCCGACCAATTGACTGGCATGCTGGCTTTTTATCAACTGAACTAAATAGACTAGACTTACATCCTTTTTCTCATTCACTTCGTTGTTGAAAAATACAACGATGGAAGTGTTAGTCAAACCCCACTTGGTGTCCCAAGTACGAAAGGACTCATTGAATTCTAATAAATAAATATATCTATGAAATCGACATTTCCCAACCGTGATTTGAACTCACGACTAAATAATTAGTAACCGGTTCTCTTACCAACTGAGCCAAATGACAAGTCTTACAGAACAAAACTTATTTTACAGATACGCTAGAGCTTATTTCTTTCGAGTAAAATACATTGATACTAATGCTTATAGTTATATCTTTATTTGCTGGCATTTGTCCTTCGGTGACGAAATGCTAAAAATAAAAATTGAATAAGAGGAAAAAACTGAAATTAAACTGAAAACAGGACTCTGTGTGATGTGTTTCAGTATATACGAATAAGACTGAAAGAAAGAAGGAAGGAAGCAAAAAAGAGAAAGAGGAACACATTCGCTGACATGTCCTGGCCAGGGCCGCCGAAATCTATTTTTAACAAGTATCGAACTTTATATGGAAAGGTACCAGAAGGTGCAAAATTTCAATATTAAAACCTATAAAACACATTGAACAGATGAAAGTTTATATTGCTTATCTTTTATTTTATTAGCGAGGCCTGCCTCATGATAAATATCGTCCAAATAGAAAAAATAAACATTACATAATTGCTGAGTCTTTCGTTGATTCCCTAAACTCCATTTGCATAATAAACTTGCAGATATTCATGAATATGTATCAGATGTAAAGAATGTGAAAGTTTTAAAAATGAACTAGGAATGTAAAACTTGATCTTTTAGCTTCTTTGTTTCACCTTAAAGGATGTAAGTTAAAAAAAACAAAAACATGCAAAATAGTTCAAAACTAATTTATAAATGTCTAGGTCTTAAGTTCTCTGGAAAAATGACCTTTCCCTTAGCCTTAACATTTTCCAATTTTCTTAGATTTGTTGTCTACAAAAATAAACTCAACGCAATTTAATTACATTATAAATGGAACCCCCTCAATATCTTTTAAAAGAGGGTTTTCTCAAAGGAAAACGTACTCTACGTCCAATGTGGATAGATGCCTAATTTGGTTGGACTGCACCCATGTTTAGAGGCTTTTAATTGAGACAGACAAACAGGCAGGTACACATAAACGGCACAACACTTGTGCATTAGGATAGTAATGTAATTTTTCTGTTTGAGGATGAGCCTGGGGATCTCAAGTGTTGTGCCTGCTGTTGGTTAAAGTTATCGTTCCTTGCATATTTGCTACAGTCAATGGCCACAGCGAGTCTTAAGGAGACCATGAGCTTTCCCCCGAGGGAAAGTGTAAAAGGAACCCTTGGTTGGGCATTTTAGATTAGTTTTTTAGATGTTTGGCACACTGTTCTGGTTGTTCCAGGAATTAACCTCATCCAGTCAATGGTCTCTACTTTTACTTCACTACTTTTTTTGATTTTTCATATTCTTTAATCATCAATAATAATTTTTCCATCTATGATGTGAAATACGTTTTTCAAAATGTCTCTTTTTGTTTCATTGTAACTTGATCTGCTATTCGTGGAGGTCATTGTACTTTTTGGAGGGGATTACTTGATGAGATAAATAATATTACGTGTGACTACTGCCTAACAGGGCAGTAACCATTGAAAAAGTCCTAATTGAAAAAAAAGTATGATAGCATAATTTAGCATAGATTTACATTGCAAATCGAAACTTCCGCTGTAAGCCTAAAAAATTTTGTTGGCCTTAGGAATAAGTTAACCCTTTAGCCCTTGCATTCCTTTGGTAAGATCAGGACATGTGATACATACATAGCTAGCCAGTATGACCAACATAAAATATTAGAATCTATCTTGACAGTTTTGGTTGACTGGTCTAACATGTATATAATCAGTTTTCCTAACGATATTGTCTCTTATGATTCTAATATTGAAATATGCATTTTATTTTGATAAGGCTTAATCATCTGTAATGCATGTATTACAGCTGCTATAAATTTTGTTTTGTCTGTATTTTCCCAAACGTCAAACAATGACAAATTACAAAGATTGCTTTTTTCGATCTCGCTTTCAGGAACATCTGCAGAAGTTTTACATTTGCTAAAAGTGTCATTTCGAAAATCACAAGGTGTTTCTTATTGATTATCTACTTTTGGGAGCACCATTGCCAGTGGGAGTGGAATAAGCAGGGGGTTGGAAAATCTGTCACAATCTGATAAGGGGATGGGATGGAATAAGCCAGGGTAAGAAATTATAAACACTGAAACAATTTAGGAGGATCTGAACAAAACAAGGTCGTTAGACAAAGGTCTATAAGCACATGGGAAGAAAAAACGTACAGTTCTGACAGGAACAAAAGATTTTTTGTTTTCAAATGAAAATTAAGCTGAAAAGTCTTTTGATGTTGCAGAATGTAAAATTTAGTCCAACCAAGTCCCCCCTCCTGTATTATTCATATCACTTGTCTTTTAATGGGGAAACTAACCACTAAGGAAGAAAATTAGAAATGTACTAAGAATAATTATCGGGTTTGAGTTCTAATAAGAGCAGGGAGAAGTTTGAAAATTTCAAAGTTGATAAGCAGAGTTTGGAGCAGCAATTATGCACCCAAGAGTAAAAGAGGAGGATTTAAGGATTTTATTTGCTAAAAATCAACCATTTAAGGGATCAATATTGATTACAACGTAATAGAAAAAAAGGGGTCAGTTGAACAAAGAATCTCGTAGCAATGTAAAAGATAATTACAGGCATCGTTATTCAGATTGGTTGGTGCCGTCTCCAAGCCATCCTTTTGATATCAATGTCTGACCCCGTAGCCTTCACTCAACTAAGTGTTATCTACAATATAGCAACTTACACGACTTTCATTCAAATTGCATGTTAGTCAAAACGAGAATAGAGATCCCGAGAAGTGCTTCCAGATGGTGCCTTGTATATCCGTGCAAATTTTCTAGGTTTCAACCCTGAACATGTGACCAGGAGCACCTGGACACACACACAGAAGCTAAAAGAGAAGAAGCTGTAGCCCACTTTATTGTTTGGTCGGGTGCACCATTGGTGGAGCTACGGTGATTCGAGATGAAATGAGATGAGATGAGATGTTTCAGAAGAATGTAATCAAACTTTACTGACGAGTACACGGGAAAGAAAAAACATTTGGATGCGACTGGAATGAGCATTTCAAAGCAGCTTAGATGAGTACACTCGTAGGAAGAGGGAGTCTTTGGACAAAATGCGATCAAAAACACGGATACGAAGTGAAAAGAAATGTTATGGACGTGCAGAAGATCTTTGGAGAAAATTGCAAACTTGAAAACGCAGAAACATAACGGAATTCATTGGTTCTGGTTCAGAAGATATTCGTCCACTTACAAAAGAGTTGCTAAACAATGATAAAAATGTCTGCTGCTTTCAAAACTACTCGAGGGAGAAAAACCACGCTAGAAGGCAGATAGGAAGTCATCAATTAGTTGAACCGAAAAGGAAAAAGTACATTCACATACACATTTGAAATTAGTTTCACAGTTATAAAACATTTTCTAATTTTACAATAATTCACAAGAGAAATTAAATTTTAGATTTCAAAATCACCAGATTAGTCATAACAATATGAAGCGACAACTATTGATAACGTTCATAATGATCCGTCAATCAAGTCATTCAAGCACACCGTGTGCTAATTGAGTGTAGCAGATAAATTTAATGATTCTACGCATTTTTGTAATTAGTTGATTTATTCCATCTTGAAGTAAAAGGAAGTACATTATACATTACCGCGTTTGGTATGAAAGTAGATTTGTCTTTCTTTGATTGGTTGCTCTAACACCCTTTACTCTATAATTGGAGATTAAATTGGGAATTGCCCAAATCGCCGTCAGAGAGAGTCACCGAAATTGCCACCTACGACAGAGAGCCCTAAGGCCCGTGACACTGAACCGGAGCCCTGTTGATATGCTGTTCCCTGAACACCCGAATTTTAAAAACTAGAGAACAACTGCATAGTGAAGAAGACTGACCTTGAAATTTCGCTTACTTCAGAAAAATAAAAACTTTGTTGAACTTTTCACAACCAAGCGTTCTCTCTATTTCTGATGGTGACTTAGTTTAGTGACTGGACCAGATTAGTTCAAAAATGTTCCAACCACCCTCACCACCAAAATCCCTTCTGTGGATCTTTGGAGACATAGTGAGCATTGAAGGTGTTGGATGGATGAGATTAGCCTGAAAAAATCTGTGATAATGTCAATCTAGCAACAAGGAATATTTGACGCAGATTCAATTGAGTAGAAAGAAATGAAGATAGACACTCTGTAATAAATATATTATAAAAGCAAGGAAACTGTTTGAAACTAGACCCAAATAAGAAACACCACCAAAGAAAAGAATTCCTGGGCGACATTGATTGAATAACTGAATGGAAACCATCACGTGACCAATGTCTCTTACCATCATGCCGTGTCGAGGGTGATCATTTCAATTAGGAGAAGAGGTGACCAATGAATAAGCTACTTCTTTCGTTTTTTAATGGCCAGGGATCACTAAAATTTTCAAAAAACATGCAGACAAACAAAGGGATCACTTAAGCATAAACTTACTTTGTAAATTGACCATCAGTAAAATGCTGTTTTTGGTGGGATTTCCAAAGAATAAAGATATAAGTGGATATTGCAATTGTTAAATCCTTAGCTCCATTGATGAAACATACATTGACAGTTTTCGTTGACAGTTTCTAATGTTTGGGACAATTTCTGAACCGGAGAGAAGAAATGGGAGTTTTGAAATAAAGAACCAGTGGCAGTAAGAGTTCGATATGATTCTAGGAATCAATTTTTTTTCTCTATTCTTCAAAGGGTTTGCCAGTTTAAAGGAGTTACTAGATTAACTTGAGTAAATGCCTACAGGACCACTAAACTAGAGGTATTGCATGCAGGACCACAATTGTCAATCGCCGTAAATCAAACCAGCGTTAAAACAGAACGAAAACATAAAAAACAGGATTTACGTGATGAAAGCCACGTCAGAGGAGAAAATAAATCGAAGAAAGGTATGTGAGGTAGGGTAAAAATGATTTCTGGGTATTTAGTGAACCAATAACTCTACTCGTTGATAGAATATGAGAAGGATCCTGCTATCAGGGGACTGACTACACGGGATAGAATAGTAAAAGAGAATAAAAAATAAATCTGATCTTTTACTGTGTTGGGGATGATCAATAAAAGACATTTGAAAGAGGCACGATTGATGGACCAGTTACTTGGCTCACCTTTTGTAGGGTCACTGAAAAGTTAGAATAAAAAAAAAACAAGGGAGCACAAATTAGTGAGAAATTTAGCAAAAAATTACATTATGAATTGAACCCCTCAACTAAAAGCCTATTTGGGGTGAATTTTAAAAAACGAACAGATAGGGAGTAACCATCAAAACTTTGAGCGCTATAGCTCCTCTGGTACGGCCTGTACGCATGATTCATAGATAGCCAGCCGGACCATCTTAAGAACTGAAGAAACCCAAAATGACTGTTTCGGTTGACGGGCTCTAACAGAAAGAATTGTGGATCATATAACATGAATAGGGTACGAAAAGAACATTTGAAGAGAGAAACTGATCGCTATTAATTGCTGCTCTTCATTAAGGCAAAGATAGACAGAACATAACGAGATAAGACTATTTGCGGATAGATGTGATTAGTGAACAATAATAGATATGGGTGGGTAGGAATGGCAATTCACTAGGAATTGTGCAAAATGGAAAATTTACCTTGGAAACCAACAATATACCTATAAATCAGAATCTTCACGGAGAGAAGAAATGAAAAACTTGACTGATATCAATACTCAGTAGAGAATTGAAAATTCACTGGCAGAAGATATCTAAGTTATACATGATTATACCCGTACCTCGCATAAATGAAACACCGTAGCCAGTATGTGTACCAGAACTGATTATCTAAAAATTAGTCAACATTATCTAAATAAAAAAATTATGAAAGTCATCTAGAAAAATACCAGCTCAAGGTCCAGGCATCGTTGGTCTCTAATCACTATAGACACGCCCCCAAATACTTGTTTAAAATTAAAAGAAACGTTTTGGGATTGTGCCTAGTGGTGTATTTATGCAAATTCCCAAGCTTGTAGCCCAACCGATGTGACCAGGAACGCCCAAACATACACGTTGAAACACAGACGAGAAAAGAGAAAATAATCTGTGGTCCACTTGGCGACTTGATTGGGCGGGTTATTCTAGGGTTTATGGTAATTCGATAATGATATGATTTTATTGAATTTTTTACTTTAGATATTTAGCCAGTATTTCGCTGTAGCTTATCTCTCAGGGTGATGGCTAACTCTAACAGTGATTTACTTCGGTTCCAATAATTGCTTTTTGATGTGATGGATAATGGGATTGGATGACCATAGTTCTGTCTCCTTAGACAGTGGAACGTCCCCTCAACGGTGCATACGTGGGCAGAGCGTATGGAGAATCTTTCCCTCGGCCTCGCCGATGTGGTTGAGAAGATAGCAGAGAGCGATACGTCTGGTATTAGCTTGTCGAAAGGACGTCAAAATTGGGCATGAACTCTACTCCCTGGTTTGGAGTTTTGGTTAATTTCTCAAGGCTTAAGAGCTCAATCTGCCTTGCTATTGTACCCATATTCTCAATGGGGGATAATTTATGTGTTTTCAACATTCTTTGCTCGTACCGGGAGTCGAACTCGTGCCTGGGGTAGGCATGCTAACCTCCACACCATTCAAGCGAACTGATGAACAATATTACTTCATCAATCTTGAGACTGAATAATTTCATGAAATTATGTGCTTTAAAGAAGACTTACGTATCTTTTTGTCGTTCCAAGAGAAATCAAAAGCCAATTACTGTAACGAAAATAATGCAGAACAAGCAATGATTATTTATTGATGTGATTAATGATTTCCACATCAAGAGATAGGATCGCGTCGTTAACCGGAATAAAAACGAGACAACCGATTAGACTTAAGCAACATTCTAACAATACATCTCTTCAACTCTAATTACATGTCCTTATTTCCATTCTAATTGCTTGTTCTTGTAAAAATGTTTTAAAAAAATGGATGATTTCCCGCTAATCCAATTAATCTTAAACAGTTGTATATCAAACATAATGGATATCACAGTGCGTATGATTGACAGCTGAGGTTGGTTCCTGGAAAACAAAGTTCCCTGAACACATCGTCGAAACTCCACGCCTCCCCGACATGGAAGGAAATTGCTGTATTGGCACATGAAAAGAAAATGATGAAATACGAACAATTGGTGAAGCAGAGCCGGAATGGAATAATATGCCCATTGCAAACTGATCGAAGGGTCGTTGTATGTTCGTTGGGCACCAGCAAATATTGGCCTAGTGTGATCAGCAAAGAGGAAGGCGTTAAAATCAATCAGAGAGGCATCAGAGAGGACGTCAAATTGACCCAGGATCAAACGTTCCTGGAAGCTGCAAATGGGGAAGCCAGGAATGTTCCTGGATCATTGTGAGTGGTGAAGGTTATTCTCATTGTTGTTATTTCCTGTTTTATGTATCTTCCTATTTTTTTTCTATACCTACATCATAATTTGAGGGGGAAAAAACATTTACCCCGGAAAACCAATTCCCGAAAATGAGTAAGGTAAACACCACTTGACACCAACAATACGACCATGGGCGGTGTCAATGAATTTTCTTCCTCCGGTCGTACTGATAGGAAAAACATCAGCTAAAACCTGGTGAATCGTATTACCTCACTAAATAGATATGGTGACACGGTGTTACCCCAGATATTACTCTTTCTGGCTGGCGTGCAGCCATTATACAGATTAGATACATTTATATATTCAGTTTGAAGCATGAATACACAGCACGTGGAGGTGAAAAAAAAAAAAAAAAAAAAGGAAAAATATCTTATTGCTGCCAGGATACAAGCCAGGCGGGGTACCCTAATACTGGGAGACCTGAATCCCAACCATAGAACATCACTGAAGACGTATCCCAAAGATTTATTGAACGAAATGTGTTGATACATATGTTACACCTGATCATTGAAATCACCTCAATAGCGAAATTAACTATTTTTTCTCTTTTTTTCGTTGTGTTTTATCAAGATTTATTTTGCTTTGATTACGAAAATATCTGATCGTAGAAATAGCTGTTTCACATCCTTATTTAGATTCAATGAACTTTTGATCAAATTAAAACCACCGATTTTAATTTTTGCAAAAGAAAGTCAAAACCTCACCGATTCCTTGTAACCCATACATCTAAATGAATAGATATTGAAGGAAGAAGAAATCATTCGAAATGAAGCCACGGAAAAACTAACACTGACAAGAACGTGTTGTCAACTGAATATAACATTAACTCCGATTATATTAGTAATCATCAACATAAGTTTCTTTAGTTTTTAAGTTTGTTTGTCTGGCTAGCTATGTATGTATATATTACGAATACAGATTACACCTACAGAGGTGAAAATTCAACATTTACTTCTTAAGTCTACAAAAAGTTCTTGCGAATCCCCACCAAATATTTTCTTAAAAATCTGGCGGGGGAGTGGGTCAATTCTTTGTAGGTTTTTGTTGAAAAGAGTTTTGTCTTCTGTTTATTTCCGTTTGTTTATTGAAAATTTAAACATTTTAGTGATCCAACAAGTGACAAGAGAAGTAGAATATTCATTGATCACCCCTCACTCCACTTTTTTGATTGATCTCCCCCAACATGGCCAGTTGCCAAAAGATGTTGATTGCGTGACAGTTTCATTTCACTGTCTTTTGTTTTACACAAATAATAAAGGACTGCTGTTGTACCTTATACTGTGACTCTAAACTGTCGTAAGGGGAAATCAGAAGAGTCTAAAGGAAAAATTAGAACTTTGAAATGTAGCTAAAACCAATTTAACTTATCGAGCAGAAAGCCATTTGATAAACAGAATTGAAAATAGCGTTACAGAATCTCCACAGCCATGTTATCCTTCTGGTGTTGATTCACGATTATCTTGAAACCACTCACAAAGATTGAATAGAATGACAGAATCATTCTGACAGGATTTAGTTTATGCTGTTATTTGTTGAGATCAGGACCTCGTCCTCTCCAAACTTACCTTTCTCACAAATGCTATCAAAGCATCGACTGGAAATGTTGAAATGATCGATATGTATTAAATCGACATGGATATAGAATATCCTATTCATAACTTGGAGGAAAATTACACCGTTTCATGTATTGGGAAACTTGCTTCTACTTCTACGAAGCAAGCTATTACTCCAAGTAATATTCATCCATACTTTTTCACAAAACCTGCTTAGGAAAATATAGTTTGACTAGAAGAGATACTTACTGATAAAGGAACTTCTAATATACTTAATGGAGGTGCCATGGAAGTGAATACCTATGGTTCTCATTTAACAAGAGCCACATCAACCAGAGTAAAGAGAACAACCCCTAGAAGTATTGTAGCTACAAACGTAGAACCTTCGGCATGAATTGCCAATGAATCCAAAGAGAAGCCCATATCTCCAAAAGTTTAACCTGCTACACAAACTCAATTTTCGGGGTAATTCAAGGGTATTTTTAAGTGAACATATTTAAAACTTTTAAAAAAGATAGAGATTTGAAATTTGACATATACGTAGAGAGATTTTTTTTGTGTGAAAAGCCATCACTTTCAGATGGGGCACTTCTCTGGAAAAATTGAAAAAAAATCAAAATAAAAAAAAGAATCCAAAAAGGTACTTATTGAAGTGTTTTGTTGACACATTTCACTACACAATGACATTGATTCTATGAAAATTGGTTAATAGTAAAGGTCGAGAGGTCACCCAAAGTTTTTTGAAAAATCGGTTAAATACATTATAACCAAACAATCTCATGTATGATATCACATTCATTTATTTTCCATTTTACAAAATATTTTTATATCATTTACACTTTTCATATATCTACATGATATATATATATCTACATGATATATATATATATATATATATATATATATATATATATATATATATATATATATATATATACATATATACATATATATATATATATATATATATACATATATATATACATATATATATATATATACATATATATATATATATACACACAATATACCATGTTTATTCTGTGTAAATAAATCTTTTGACAAGAAATATTTCCGCTGCTGGTGTTTTACTGAATATTACACCCTATATATAAACAGCACCAGACATAAGATATATTTCCCCAACACCTTATCATAATAATATACATTTGAAAGGGAATTTAGTTTTCTATAAGATGATATAAAAATAAAATTGATAAATAAGGTGTAAGTCCCACACTGTGGAAGAAGAAGGAAAATCTAAAGGTGAAAACTTGATAGGAATGCACGAATAATAGAGAGAGGAGAGAAATACAGACAGTACCAAGCTAGACAAGATTCAACATTGAAACAAGAGATTTGCATATTGTATCAAAAGATAGCATTGAATATCTCCAAACAATAAGTTCTACAGCAAGAGAGTTACGAAGAGTAGCTGAATTACTAAAACAACCTGAGAAAAATTCTACATTTGTCCTCAATAGTAATAGAGCAATCACTACATGCAAAGGCATTTGAAACCCACAATTACAGCCAATAATTGAATATCCATAGTGTCAAAATTTAGGTCATGTACAAAAATTCCATTTGATAATAAATATGATCAAATTAAATTTTATTTATTACTTCACTAGCTTTCTCCACTGGAAAAGATCTAAAAAAAGGTGTAAAAACAAATCAACTAGAAATATCTATATTCTGTTATAAATAAACCAGTCAGAATAAAGTGCCCCAAAATGTAAAAAAAAAAAAAGAACCTTTTTCTCCAAAAATAAAAAATGGAAAAGGGTCTGCTGACAGGATGAAATGGTTAGAAGTGCTAGAACACACAAACAAGTTAAGCCGTCAGAATAAGTCCCCCAAAAGGTAAAAAAATCTTTCTTTCATAAATCAAAAGAACATTTTTAGAAGGGTTTTAGTTGAGCACTGATACCAATATTTAAGCCTGTTGTCCAACCGTATCGCCAGGGGCGCTGGAACACGCAAACTCAAAAAAAGAAAAGAAAAAAAAAGGATAGAACCCTTTGGCATCTTTTTTCAATTATCTGGAAGCAGCAAAATTGAACATAACTCATCGGATGAGTGTCTTTTTTCACGCGATCCACATTTCCAATTCAATTTTTAGAAAAAAGATCCGCAATGAAGGACTTTATGGCATTCGTACTGATTCTTGCAAAACCTTTGAAAAACTTCAGTGAAGCGTGATGAATGAGAGAATGTACATTCAATATAAATGCATGAGTATTTATGTGATTCAACGTAGGCAAACTTCTTAACATGGATTGAAATCGGTGACACTGGGATGGACAATTCCTTGATGAAATAAAGGGATTCAGAGGTGGTCTCAGTAAACGCATGACAAATGCACAGATAGGTTCGGTACAGGGTGATAAATTGGAGAAAGTGTAATCATACGATACAAGATATGTGCAGTTTTGTGCAGATATATTGACTATAGCAATCGGATAACCTCTGACAACATCGATCATCGGTCAGAAGTGGATGTTGGGTGATATTGAAAGGAGTAAAATAGTTTGACAAATAAAAAGTTTGGGAAAAAATGGATGTTTTCTCGTCAAATTATTTTCTAACAAATTTCTTCATGTTTCTATAATGGGATTAACTAATAGTAAATATTGTAGGGAGAAGCATCACTCATGTATGGACTACAGACAAATAAAATGTAGAAATTAGGAGGATTGTTGTGGATTCAAATTTCCCAGATGATAAAGGAAGGGAGGGTTTTGAACTTAGTTAACATGGGATAGGTACAGATTGTTTTTGTAAAGATTTTTTTTTCAGCAACAAAGGTAATTTAGACCAGAAATATTCTGCACTGTTACCTCATCGTAAAATTGCATATAATCATTCACATGTATAAGCTCTTATATATTTTGACTACATCATCTGGGGCGGATCCAGGATTTGCGTGGGATGACAGGTGCAAAGAAATAAAAATTTTCCTCCTTACTCCGTCTACAGAATTAAACATTGGATATGATAGTTCTCGGTCTTCAAAGTTCATTTGTGACTAGGGATTTTTTTTTCTTCCTTCACAAAATGTCTTCAGGTATTTGAAAGAGAATTCTTTCTTCGTCTGAGGAAGTGAAATGTCCACCCCTTGATCCCCATCCCAGATCTGGGCCTAATCATGTACAATATTTTATGGGAAAAAATATGAATATCTAACACGACAAAGTTAATGGTGCTCGTTGCCTTCATCTTTCTATCTTTGTTTCCTGATACATCGACTTACGTCCATTGTTTTAATTGAATTAAAATCATATTCATCTTTTTATGCCTAAAAAGGGGCACGATGTAGGAAAAGTGATCCCGATCGTAAATTGTAACCTTCCACAACACACACTACACTTACTCGATGTTATAAATGCTGCATGAAAGTAGTGTGCCACTTTTAACATCGAATGGTTGAGTGGATTGAATGAAAGAAAACAGAAGTTAATGCATATATTATTTTATTTTTGGTTTGAATCAATTAAATTGTTTATATCTGTCGAATGGTCACATTTTTACCCGCTAAAACAACTAAATACACCCTCTGATCCTGACTCAGAATTCAAATAAATTCCTCTTCCCTTTTCAGACAGTTTTTTCAACCCATATCAGCAACACCAAATGACATTAGGTTTATAAGCGCCAATATAACGACAAATTCCGAAGCCTGCATTCCCAAGAACCCCTTTCCACACACAAAAAAATAATTAACATCGCCCCTAGTAATTTTGAGTACTTTTACACGCTTTTAAACTGAATCACATTTATACTAACGTGCTTTTAGCTCGAAGTAGTTTTAGAATAACATTCATTTAGACTACAAAGTGGTTTCAAAACTAAGATTAATAAATCGGAGGGTCCTTACTGATGGTCTCTCTAAGCTGTGATGGAAAAGATAAACAGGACAGCAACATTTTATTTGAAATAAATGATTCAATTTCTTTAGAAATCAAGGAATGGGTGGTCAATCTGAACTCAGTCTCGGCCTGACCGTGAGGTGGAATGATTAGTAGAATCAATGGACCCAAAAAGTTGAAGGATCGGTGCCAACTTGACTATACATTTCAAAGCAAAGCTCATAAAGAAGCGAGAATTTCATTTGGAAGAAAAAGATCCTTGTGTGTACTTGCTCACTGACCAAAAAATAAGCCACAAAGAATAGTTTTTTGAAAAGGCCACAATTGAATCATCAAATAGAGGAGTAGGACAAAAACAGAAGTAAGTGATTTCGTAGAGGACAAGTTTCCAATTTGTTAAAAAAAATGTTATCTTAGAAAAAACCTCTCTATTTTCCCTCGGTTATATATATATATATATATATATATATATATATATATATATATATATGAATTAATAGATGTTGATTATATATACATATATATATATATATATATATATATATATATATATATATATATATATATATATATATATATAAAAATATATATGGTTATATATATAGGTACATAAAATTCCCAATAATTTTTGCGATTTACCGCGTTACATCGCTAAAAAATTAAAAAAACTTCAATATGAAGTTTAAATTTAGAATTGACTGATTCAAATATCCAGAGTGTTAAATTTTTCGACATTCGACCACGAAAATAGATTTGATTTCAACATTGAAAGCTGGTTTACATAAAATTGAAGTTCAGTATATTCTCGGACCAGATAAGATCCTCGTATATCCATTTCAGTTTCTAATTTCAATTAATAAAACATGTCAATTCGAAAGACTGCTCGAATGACTTTTCTTGGCTAGTGGAGATGGCATATCTGACAGATATTTTGTTTTACTTGAGTTAATAAAATTTGAGTTTGCAAGTAACAGGTGCACACAATTTTAAAGTTTGAAGATAAAGTAAAATCTCTAATGAAAAAAAAAAAGAACTGTTGGAGAAGCGAATGAGAATGTGAACCTCATTCGATTTCATAAACTCAAGAAGAAAAAAGTACCTCAGAAGATGATTAAGATTTTTATCGAAAATTTGGAAAGTTTAAAAGAAGTTTTCAGACACCGTCCCCCCCCCTAACCAGAATATAATTAAAAAAAAAAAACTAGATTAGGGACCAATTCATTTGCAGAAATTTTGATGAAATCAACAATTCCACGATTTCTGAACAGGATAAATTAACAGTGCTATCGTGTGATGTTTCCTTAAGAATTATTTTTTAAACAAAACAGTCTTGCCGTTTTTAGATAAGAAGGCAAAAATATTTATCAGAAAATATCAGAAAAAGCCGTTCAGAGTTCACTTCTCTTTTGTACAACCTTCCTTTGCCAGCGGGTTCCTTCCATATTGCTTTATAAAAAAAGAGAATAAACAACAAAACCGGTTGAATGTTGATCAAGACTTGAGAATTAAAGAAAATATTGAACCTGATATTGCAAATCTTGTAGCAAGAAAACAATGTCATCCATCACATGGCCATCATAAATATTACTATTATACTCAGACATTTATCATATATTAAAATTTGAATAAATGTTATCCAGGTAAAAGCAATATAAATTCTAAATATCAAAAGTTATTTTCTATTGCAGTTCGTTAATTATTGTCTAAAAACTGAATGCTGAAAGTTGGGATTCGCCAGAATATCTTTTTCACAGCAGAGGTTCTTTGAGCTTACAAAGTTCTGAACAAAAGTAAACAAAACTGATATCTGCTATAGTGATATAGACAAGAGTGACGTATCCATAATTCGTGTAAGTGACAACGTTGATTTGCGTCTCACAATGACCGAAACCTTTTAATAAGATTTGTAATAATAGAATCTATCAAATCAATGCATTTTAATTGGAGTACGAAACTCAAAGATACGTTGTCTTCTTTCCAGTATCTAATTATGAACTTTTCTCTAAAATTCAGTTATTTCCGTCTGGATAATTAATAAAGGAACGGGCAGTTTTTAATGAGTCAATCGATCCTCAAGGACTAATGATAGACACTGACACGTTGGCCTCTCCACCTAGTCATTCATATCTATTATCACCGTACAGTAATGCAATGATTAAGGAGAGGATGGTTAGTGACATAGCACGGTCCAGATAAGGGAGACTTTGATCAAAATGCAAACTAGATTAGAATATTCCTTTTCCGGAAGCTACTAAACTTATTTGACCACGTCTAAAACTACTAACGCAGGTAATTGTTTATGCAGAAGCATTTATTGTCTGATTTCGATTCCTGGTAAGAAACAGTTTTGAATACTAATTTCCTTCCTAGCCATTAGCTTCCCCTTCACACACACACCGACGCACATACAAACATACACGTCAAAGAAAGCTGATGAGAGTTACATTTTTTTTAATGTTCCATTCAAAATATTCCTCAAATCCATGCGTTCATGACAACAAATGAACAAAAACTTCAATCAAGATTTGTTGTAAAACCTACGTATAATAAAGGCAAAAGTTTCTGTAGGTGAAAAGATATTTTAAAGAATGGAATGATAAGACATAATCTTTTTATTTTGTGATTATGAAATCGGGTTTTAATTGCAATTTGACGATAATTCATACGGTATGCGAAGAAGACGTCGAAAGTAGCATTTACATAATAACTTTGTTTTGGACGGTTTGATCTGTTCTTTTCTCCTTCAATGTAGTCAGAACGTATTGGTCGATTCATCTATACGACCCCTTGAGTAAAAAAAAAAACTCTGAAAAAAGCTTTGCTGCAAACATCCCTGAAAAATAATGTTGATATTCAAATTTTCTGTTTGATACTAGTTTTTTTGCTTTGAACTACGTGAAGACCGATTGGAGAGACGGAATGGGAAGACTTCTGAAGATACGGATAGAAGAGAGACTTTTGGAGACACGGATAGAGGAGAGACGTTTGAAGATACAGATGGAGGAGGGACTTCTAAAGACACGGATAGAGGAGAGACTTCTGGTGACACGGATAGAGGAGAGACTTCTGAAGACACGGATAGAGGAGAGACTCCTGAAGACACGGATAGAGGAGAGACTTTTGAAGACACGGATAGAGGAGAGACTTCTAAAGATACGGATAGAGGAGAAACTTTTGAAGACACGGATAGAGGAGAGACTTCTGAAGACACGGATAGAGGAGAGACTCCTGAAGACACGGATAGAGGAGACACTAAGACACGGATAGAGGAGAGACACCGGAGGACACAGATAGAGGAGAGACTTCTGAAGACACGGATAGAGGAGACACTTTTGAAGATACAGATGGAAGACACACTTCTAAAGACACGGATAGAGGAGAGACTTTTGAAGACACGGATAGAGGAGAGACTTCTGAAGACACGGATAGAGGACAGACTTTTGAAGACACGGATAGAGGAGAGACTTCTGAAGACACAGATAGAGGAGAGACTTCTGAAGACATGGATAGAGGAGAGACTTCTGAAGACACGGATAGAGGAGTGACTTCTGAAGACACGGATAGAGGAGAGACTTCTGAAGACACGGATAGAGGAGAGACTTCTGAAGACACGGATAGAGGAGAGACTTTTGAAGACACGGATAGAGGAGAGACCTGAAGACACGGATAGAGGAGACACTTTTGAAGACACGGATAGAGGAGAGACTTCTGAAGAGATGGATAGAGGAGACACTTTTGAAGATACAAATGGAAGAAACACTTCTAAAGACACGGAGAGAGGAGAGACTTTTGAAGACACGGATAGAGGAGAGACTTCTGAAGACACAGATAGAGGAGAGACTTTTGAAGACACAGATAGAAGAGAGACTTCTGAAGACACGGATAGAGGAGAGACTTCTGAAGACACAGATAGAGGAGAGACTTCTGGAGACATGGATAGAGGAGAGACTTCTGAAGACACGGATAGAGGAGAGACTTCTGAAGACACGGATAGAGGAGAGACTTCTGAAGACACGGATAGAGGAGAGACTTTTGAAGACACGGATAGAGGAGAGACTTTTGAAGATACAGATGGAGGAGAGACTTCTAAAGACACGGAGAGAGGAGAGACTTCTGAAGACACGGATAGAGGAGAGACTTCTGAAGACACGGATAGAGGAGAAGCTTCTGAAGACACGGATAGAGGAGAAACTTTTGAAGACACGGATAGAGGAGAGACTTCTGAAGACACGGATAGAGGAGAGACTTCTGAAGACATGGATAGAGGAGAGACTTCTGAAGAAACATTATGGGAGACCTTTCGAAGATACAAACGATAAAAAAAGCTCTTGAAGACACACATGATGGAAAATTTTTGACAAAACTCACGAAGGAAATGCTCTTGGAGACACACTCAATGGAAAGGCCCTTGAAGACGCACATGATGTAAAGACTTTTGAAGACACACATTATAGAAAGACTCTAACGAGGGAGTAAACGAGCATTTGCTCCCTGATTCAATACTTTTCATTTGTTGGAACATTGGAACCTTATGGTCAATAAAGGATACTATTTCCGTTCTATTGTTTTGTGTAACGAAAAATTGATACTCCATAATAGAAAGACGGTATTTTTTTTGTTCAGGTCTACTCAGATATATTCTGATTGTATACTTTTTCTTCATACGGGAAATGAAAAGGGTCTGCAAACACCCATACTGTCATCTTCTCAGTTGAGTTCGCATTTATTCAGGTTTTGTACGGCAGAAAATGGCAGGCGTGGTGATAGCTATGTCGTGGATTTTGTTTGGATTGCAAGCAGCGAACTATGAAACAGCTGGTTATCAGTTGTAGCGTGAAAATTAATTCAGAACATTTGCTGTTCAAATTTACTGAGTTGTGTAAAGAATATCAGTTCAGAAAAATTCTCCAGGGGGGTTACTTATCGACCGTTAAAAGAAATAATGATAAACAATCATCTTTTCACGAAAGATGCAGCTTTATGTCATACAACCGAAAGAAAAAGAAAAAAAAAGATTAGAAAGTAGAAAAAATTAGAGGGTAGAAAAAAGGATGAGAAAGTGGGATGAAAAGAGGAAACTCAAGAATGACAGGTCCTCAATTGTATTAAGCGATTCTCCTAGCCAAATCCTATTCAACATATCTGGAATATCTTTGGATTATGCAAGAAGGAAACCCCCAGAAAATATTCTACAGAATATTTGTTTCGCCCTCTAGATGCAATGAGAAAAGATATATTAGATAAATTCGATATCTAACAGAATGAAACGTTTATAGCAATGCCACTATATTTGAATTTACATAAGATATTTCTGATGCTTAAATCGGGAAATGAAGGCTAGAGTATAAAAATAATGGTGCCATATTTACTTACAACAGAAGTGGTGGGGTGCTTACAGCTGTAGGGAGGGGCACCAGAGCTCTGGAGGCACAACATATCTGAAGAATCCTAAAAAATCTGGAAAAAAAATGGGGGTGCGCAGTTGGATCTAGTGCCACAAAAGCCAAAACTGCTTCGGAAATTGTCAAAATAGGTTTCGACAGCTTTTAAACTGGTCTTGCTGGGTATGTATGTGTGTATGTATGTATGTATGTATTCACGAGCGCGTGTGTGTGTGTGTGTGTGTATGTATGTGTCAGGCCATGTTAATGGAGCTATAAGGCCGAACATTCATGTAATAACTCCTTATTATATATAGAAAAAATGTTTTTCTTACTTTTTCAAATTTATTCCTCCAAATAGGTTTTTAGTTGGGTGTCAATATACAATGCAAGTTTATGTTAAATTGGTCACCGTTTTTGTTCCCTCCTGTTTTTGAAAATCAAAACTATTTAGAGATCTTACATAGGGCGAAAGAAGTAACATTTTTACTAATCACCTTATTCCAATTTTTTGATTGATCAACCCAAACACGAAGTGCTGCCAGAAGACGTTGGTCACTTGATGGTCTCTTTTGAGTGACTAATTAGACCTGAAATTAATCCTGTTATACAGCTGGAAGTTGGTATGTATCCTCATACCTGTATGCATGCGTATTTGCATTAAAATCACCAAAAAATATCTCTGGAAATGGAATTCCTCCGAACAGACTAATCTAATTTTTGCTGTTTCTCTTCTCTTGAAGGTTTAATCGTAGTTGGCATTCTGTTTTTTAGAATCCTTCCACACCTCCTGCCATGAAATAGCCAATCAGCTACCGAAGACTCCTTCACTACCCTCTCATCTCAACTTCGTACCTGGCAGCCTGCTATCACCACTAAGGAATACTGAATAAATAAGCAATCCCTATTGATAAAGCATTATGTAAATTTACCTGAGAAAATGCCAGATTTAGAATGATGCCTGATCGAAGATTATGAATAAAAATGTTCATTCTTCATGATATTTTGAGCTTGTTACAACAAGAAAGTTTTGCATCTGAAGAAGAAACATAATAAAAATTACTTTTCGATTCATGATTTATCAGCATGGAAAAGTAGTACTTTCACCGAGCAAGTTAAAAATGAAAGAGAGCAAATTGAAAAGAACAAAAAACATAGGCAAATTGAATAATATTTTTCATATTTTCTCGCTTTATTTTTAATTAACTCACTTTATTTTTCAATTCTCTTACTCCATTTTTTAATTTGTTTGCTTTGTCCCCTAATTAGCTCGCTTTATTCTCAATATGCTCGCTCTATTCTAGAATTTGTCCGATTATTTTTTAATTTGTTCGCGTGAATTTATGATTTGACCGCTTAATTTTTCAATTTGCTTACCCAATTCTCCAATTTGCTCGCTCATCTTCTTTTGTTGGTTTTATTTTTTTATTTATTTGTGTTACTTTCAATTCACTGGCTTTATTCTTGAAATTTGCTGGCTCAATAGTTTATTTTGCAGACTTTATTTAAAATTTTTTTACTTTCACTAACTCTTACATAAATTTTGCCGCTGTTTTTTCTCTAAATTTGCAGCCAATTTCCAGTGTGGGTTTCAGTTTGCAATGTAAGTTTATGCTAAACTAACCAGAGAACAACACCAACATCAACGAAATCAACAACAAAATAACAATTGAAGTCGCCACTGTATTTAAACCAAGGAGCATGCAAGCCATTCATAAAATCTCAGATGAAACTAGGAGTCCCATGGAAGAACGCAGAAACCTCAAGCCACTGACAACAACAAGAGAAAAAAAATTGAAGAAAACGAATTGAATAAGAAAAAAAAAACTAAGAGAAGTGAATCAGGAAGATGCCTGGCAGCAGACATCTAATTAACTCTCGAAAAAAGTCAGGACTTCAAAGCTGTGAATAAAGATCTCAATTCAGAACAAAGACGAACAACCAGCATACCCGAGGATAATGGAGACCAAACAACAGACAGAGACAGGATTATCGAACGAGCCCCAAAGTTTTACCAAAGACTCTATCCCACAAACAATGATACGCAAGATGCGAGCCATCAGCTCCAGGATTTCCCCCCAAAAGCCCTTGGGGTCAGAAGCAAGCCATCAAATAAAAAAAAGGGAAAGGCCCTCAACCAGACAACATCACCATTGATCTACTGAAACAAGCCTCTAAGATCACTTGGAAACTGTTTATTCTCTTCAATTTATGCCTAAAACAAAGTCCAGGAAGACTGGAACCTAGCAATCGTAATGCTTTTATATAAAAAGGAAGCCTGATAGACCTTAATAACTATAGAACTATAAGTCTACTCAACTGAAGCTCCTTTTTCAGGCTGCGTAAAAACTTGATGATCTAAATAAGGAAAAAAAAGATGAACTTCAGCAAAACGAAGATCATATGCATCAGTCACATCGAAAATAAGAACACCAAATTCAAAACCAAAGACACAGAACAGGAAAAAGTAGACCACTACAGCTACCGAGGACAATGAATCACCATAAAACCCTCAAAAGAAGAAAAAATCGAGCTGGCTATTTGAATGCAATGGACATCACGACTTACAACATGGATCCCCAAAGACCAGATTTGCAACCGACGCCGGCAGAATACTAGATGAAAAGACCAACAAGACAGGTTCAGAAAGTAATGGTTCTGCGACGCCCACGACAGAGTCATGTGGCAAATCCTGGGAAAAATCTATGTCTAACGACGGACATCAAGATAGTAATGACGATGATGATCTTACAGTCTACGTTCGCCTGTTTGTTGAAAATTCAGACTTTTTTTAGTGTTCACTTCCAAAAATGGTAATAGTAGGTTATTCAGTGATCACATTCTTTACCAATATCTTAATTAATCATCCCCAACATAGCACGCAGCCAGGGAAATAAGGTCGCGTGACGGCATTTATTGAGTGACTAACTAGACCTGTTCCTTGAACTTTTATACAAAAGTACATTTTATGATCGTTTTCATCCGGTGGGTTCCATTCCACTTCGAATAGAACTGTAAAAAGTGATGATTTCAGAGAGAAATGCCAAAGAACACGACAAAACAAAAACAAAAACAATCAATATTGATTATGGAGTATTTGGAAATATTACCCTTTTATATAGCAACGTCAAGAGTCGAATATTTGTATTGCACTCAGTATACATTTTTTAATGCTTCGATGAAAAAGATTAGAAAAAATATTGAAATATCCACATACATAAAAAACAAGATGGTTGAAAAAGTGCCTCAGGAACAAGGAGTAAATATGACACGTGTTGGGCGGATGCATATTGAGAGCGGTTTCTGACATGGAAAAATGATTTCGTTGGTCTGTCATTTTGAGGCTTGACATGTCAGAGTGGAATCTGAGTCAACTCTTGTCAACTTCTTTGTTTTGTTTTCCAACGACATTAATTTCTTTACATTCATTTCCTGTTGGCGACAAGTGTCACTTGCAACTGTTGCTACAATGTGGGATGAGTTACAAATTTCTTTCCATTGCGCATTGAACATAATACTCGACGTGGAGAAGTTTTGTGCGTTTGTAATGCACTTCCTCATTGATCTTACTGATGATGATGATGATGATGATGATGATGATGATGATGATGATGATGTTTGCAGCAACTCATAATGGAGTGCATTCCCTGTGGAAGAGTCCTTGAGAAAGGGACTAGGTGAATGGTCTGGTCCTAGTTGGGCAAGGTATTCTAAAACTCTATTTTGTGTTTCATGATTCCTAACTATGTTGCCTCTACCTTTTCCCAAGCAAGAAAAAACACAGCAGACACATTAAGAATAGGGAAAACAAATTACACAAATATTTTTACGTTTGCCTGCATTATTTTTTTATTCGCTCACCTATTTTTTTTAAATACGCTCACCTCATTTTTCAATCTACTAGTCTTCATTTCTTAAATTGCTCGCCTATTTTTTTTATCTGCTTACCTTATTTTTAATTTTCTCATTTTGTTTTCCAGTTTTACTGCATTATTTTTTCAATTCGCTTGCTCTATTTTCTATTTTGTTCGTTTTACCTCTCAATTTACCTGTCTTATTTTTTCAAATTGCTCGCTATTTTTTTCTTCAATTTGCTCACTTTATTCTTAAATTTGATCACTTTTAAAAATTTGCTTGCTTCAGTTTAAAATTTGCTCACTTTATCTTTTATCTGCTGCCTTTGTCTCGGTGTGGAAAAGGTATTGTTTAATCCCAGTCTTAATTCCATTCTGAATCATTGTTAATGCACAAAGTAATCTTTTCACACTGATTCTATTCATTCTGACTCGCCTCCAAGACGTCAGTTGAGCTATTGAGGAAAAGAGAAACATTGATGAATTTAATGAATCACGGACAATCTTTTTTAAAGCTTGATATTCAATACAGTGAAGCACCGATTTCAATAACTTTTGAATGTATGTTAGAAGCCGCTATATGTCTTAATTTGTTCTGACTTTTTTAAAATTTTGCTCACTCTATTTTCTATTTGCCCACTCAATTTTTTAATTCGCTCGCTATAATTTTCAAACTGCTCGCCCTATTTTTAATACATGAAAACTGTTTAAATTGGTTTGAAATAGTTTTCAGGTCGATCTGGCTGGGTATATATGTATGTACGTATGACACACAAAGGCTGTACCACTGGAGTTTAAAAATTCACTCCTTATTAGGCTTAAGAAAAATGTTTTCCCAACTAAATGGGGTTTTTAGTGTGGGGTTAAGTTTGCAGTGTAAGTTTATGCTAAACTGATATCTTACCTAGGGAAACTTATCCATTGATCACACTCTTTATCAATCTTTTTAATTGATCATACCCAACACAGCACGCTGCTAGGTGACGTTAGTCACGTGACAGCTTCTATTGAGTGACTAACTAGACCTGTTTCTTAAACTTTTATACAAAAGTGAATTTCGTGTTCTTTTTTTCGCTTGGTGTGTTGAATCATTTCAATTCCTACTTCAAGGAGGCTCAAGGCCAGCGACTTGAGAGTGATATCATTCGTTGAAAATAAGTGTGTGCACGTGCCTACGATAAAATGACGGTGTGTGCATGTATTATTCTGTTCCCGTCCCTTTCTCATAAGAAAACGAATGGAGCCGAGAGTGAAGAGCGGCTCACCTCTTCCACAAGATAGCTGGCTTGTGAGGAGGGAATCTAGAGATTGGTAATGGTGGGAGTGATAAGGGACCAGAGTAAGTGTGTAAAGCTATGTATATGTGTGGGTATGTTATGTGACACAAAGATAGATATATGAAGAACCATGTGTGTGTATTTATCACGTCACGAATTTAGAGAAAGAGAGAGGGAAAGAGCAATAGGAATGTTACGTATTCAGAACGAGATTGGGACAGATGTTAGAGTAGCATTTAGAGGTGTATAGCTGTTAGCCTCTGGTCCCTTGGTGCCAGCAGGAGTTTTCCCCCCCAAAATATCTGACTTTAACTGGATTTCGCATATCGTTTGTGTGAAATGCAATATGGAAAGTGTAGCATTTCAGATGCACGAATCTTTCAATTTAGTTCCATCAAGGGAAAAACATGACAAAATAAAGCATGAATTTTTCAATAATCAGATGCTTTTTTCTCAATACGGAATTGATTACATCTTTCAACAGCTGCAAGTTTTTTTTTTCGTGCATTCGTCTTCATGTTTCCAAGCGACCAGATCTGAAGACAACAAGCTCTCCGGAAGATTGCATCAACGGTGTCGGTGCAAGTATAAAATGCACACACACATACACACACACACATGTCAAGGAACCACGCAATCGACATTTAGGGACATGACAGCCGGACTCTGAGAAAGGAACGCCCTCGCCATTGTCCCCATGGTTATCCATCACCTTTCATATAGCTATGCCAAGAGAACAATATTTTGTATCGTGTTCAGTGGATAATCTTCAGTGCTTGACTGAGAAACAAAAACAAGGTTTGAATTATATCAACATTTTTGTTTACATGAAAGCACAAAGACTAAAAAAACAATAAGAACACAGAGCACTGTTGGCGTTACTCCTAACAGTTGCTAAAATGTTGGGTAAATTATGAATTTCCTTTGATCACATATTAGAGCAGTTTTGTGCGTTTTTAATTTAGCTCCTCATCCATCTTACCAATGATGATGATGATGATGATGATGATAATTGCAGTCATGTGAGTATGGTGACGGCACACTGTTGTATATTTACCACGTGAGTGTGAAAGGGACCAGTTGCCCAATCTGGTCCTAGACTGGCAAAATATTCCGATTATCGGCGGCTGAGACAATTGCAGAACTGATTTGTTGCTGCATGTTTTGTGCACCTGGTATCCTTTTACTAAAAATGGAATCGAAAGACAGAAGCTGTTGGTTCAAGGATTTTCCTCTTAGTAGAAACAGTCAACCAAAACTATCATTAAACGCGTCAAAATAAGTTTTTTTTAAAGTTTTCAAGCTGGTGCAGCTGCCTATGTATGTACGTATGACGTGTACAGATTGCATTAATGGGGCTGAAATTGTCAACATTCACTTTTTAGCATGTCTAAATAAAAGATTTCTGTTTTTGTATTTGATTCATAGATTTTTTTTAGATCAATACCCACCAAAAGTGTGAAAAGTAACTTATTCATCGATTATCAACTTTCCAATTTTAATTCATCATCCCCAACGCAGCATGTTGCCAAATTACTTTAAAACAGACCTCTTTAAGCCGAATATCAAATGAAATCAGTTAAGAGAGTGACTGGAAACGTCATCAGCATCATTCACAGCAGAGGATCATAACTGGAGCAGTATAATATTGCTATTACAATTACTTTGCTCGATTTAGAAGTAAACAAACCTTATGACTGTTCACGGATTTTCAGAGTGATGAGATGTTCATTAATTATATCGTAACTAATTTCCCTTGTTATATGTGGAATAACTTCTTAAAATCCATCTATGTTCTATATAGTTATCTCTCTCTCTCGCTCTCTCTCTTTCTTTCTTTCTCTCTCTGTCTCTCTCTGTCTCTATCTCATTCTCTCTCTCTCTATATATATATACACATTATGTTCAATATACTGTGCATGTACTTTCCAATATCATATACATATGGCGTATTGCCCCTTATGATTGGTTAACTCAGACGATTGGTTAAAACGGAAACTCTCCCCCGATTTATTAGTACGTTTTAAGGAAGTTCGCTGCAATTGTCAACGACAGAATCAACAAAAGGAATATATACATAAACATTTATAGTGAGAATGCAAAACATACAAATACTAACAGTTTGATACTTTTTCATATGCTGAATGGTAAAGCAAGTACACAAAAACTTCTCACTTGCAAAAGTATGGACACAAAACAATATTGATTCGATGTTATACGAAAAGGATACTTTCGAAGCAGTTTCAAAAAAATATCAAGTCATGACTTAATACTTATCAATAACATGTTGAGAAGATATTCATCGATGATAGATGACACGTCTCCAAAGCAAACAACCTCGTAGACGCTATTTTACTGTGAAAAAATACAGAACAACGTATCAGTGTTCCATCATCATCATCATCATCATCATCATCATCATCATCATCATCATCATCATCATCATCATCATCATCATCATCAGTCTTTCAACATCCGTCATTGGATATAGAACCTCCCCAGGATTCGCCACATTTCTCTATCGTTGGAGCCAGTACTTACTGAATCTGTCTAGCTGTGCATGTAATCTCTGGGGACACACGTCAGTCGTGATGTCATTTTGTTGTTTACCATCCTTGTAACATAGCCAACCTATTGCCATTTAATCATATAATGGATTCTGCGATGTCTCAGACTCCTGTTTTCTCCGTAATATATTGTGCTATCTTGAGGTTTTCCCATGTGAAGTTGAGCAATAATTCTTTCATTTGCATGTTGCATGGTTCTCAGTTTGTGGATCTATCTCTTGGTCAAGTTCTATGTTTCAGCTTCGTAAGTGACAATCGGGTGGATGTATTGGTTGAATACTTTCCTTTATAGGATTGATTGTTTTTGAGGTTGAGCTTGCTCTGCCAAAGGCTTGCCATCATACCAAACCACAATTTATTAAAATGATAGCACATTCAGTACAAAAATACACTCAATACAAAAAGGGAAGCTCCTGGAAAACATGGATGTATATTCGGCACTAAAGTTGCCGTACAACTGACGAGATAGGTAGAGAACGTATTTGACATCAGGGTTTTTGTATTGGGCTCATAGGTTTATGAAGCATAAAATAAGAAAAAAATTAGAGCTAGAATATCATTTGATTATCATTCAATGGTAATTCAGTTAAAAGCCAACGGATCTGTTATGCAGAAGATCAAAAGGCTAATGATACTTTGGCAGGACAAGGATAATCAAGTCATAGGAAATCAGTTCTAACCTCTGATATCCATAGCTCGCAGTAATGAATTACCGTGGCTCGCTTTGTTCCAAAAGCAGCTTCCAAAAAGTTTATCAAAGATTATCTGAAGGGATAGAACCTTCATTCAAAATTATAAACATATCAGTACAAGAATTGGGCATTGTTGGCCAAAACATTACCATAAAGACCCCCATAAGCGCTTTTTTGAAAAAAAAAACATCAACAAAAAAGTGTTTTTTACATAGTACCTAGTAGTGTACTCACGCATCCTTCCAAGATTGTAGCCAGATGAATGTGACGAGGACTCCCCTCCACACACACAGACAGACAGAGGGAGAAAATCTGTAGTCCACTTAGCTGGTTGCTCGGGTGGGCAATTGGTTGGGTTATAGTGTTTTGATATACACTCGTAGAGCGATTGAGTAAAAGCCACGTAGGGTAATAGTAGGCTACTGCCGGATTTTCAAACTTGGCCAATGGCACTCGAACCTAATGTTCTTTTTAAATTTTCATTTTCGTTCGTATTAACTTATTACAAAACCTATCTTATCGTAACTCGATGAAAAAACGTATCTGCATCTGATTAGTAAACTTTGTCTCTCTGTTCCACACGTTGCAGGAATTTTTGTAAGACTTATTTTATTTTCAACTCAACGAAGACTGGACAAAATCATTCAGGCCACTACAAGTACACCTCTAGGAACTTCCACAACGGTTACAAAGATTACCGTAGGCATTCAACGTAACATAAACAAATAAAAAGTATAAAAGTTTCCAGCAATGAATACATGCTCGACAATGGGGTATGTGAGAAACGGTCATCTTGTATTTTATCAAAGGAGAATACTGCCTTGTCTGTTAATTGGCTGTCTCAGTTAGTTTTTCCAGTCGGTCAATAAGTACCTGAGTATGAAAAAATATTCGTGTCTGTTGTAAGTTGAATGATTGTATCCGGGGTTTGGGTGGGTGAATTCAAAAACAGAATTTCGTGATTCAAGTTAGAGTGCTGTCATAAGGTTGCATCGGACATGTGACATATTTCTTGCATATTGTTCAATGTCTATTCTGGAGATAATAGTTGTGCTTAATCAGTTGAAAAAAAACCTATTTCTCAAGCATCTATTATTTCTGATACAATTTTTCGATCGTGCATTCTAAATGGAAGTCCACCTTCTATTCCAACATTTGGACCACTCCCCACTTATGACACTAATTCAAAGAAATGTCCTATGATACAGCGTCCGGAATATTGTGTTCAAAAGATGAACTGAGAAAAGGAAGTCAATTCTAAATCTATAATGAAGAAAAAGTTGTCAATCAATATTAAAACAAATGTTCTCAAAGAATCGAACCAAAATCTATCCGAACTGTCGATTACAACTAAGTGTTTTATCTTATAGTATATCATAATAATGAATAAAAAAAAAGACAATTCAAGAATTATAGAGGTTTTAAATTCTCCCAAAATTTACAAATTTTCATTCATGCATTGTGAATAATTCATTCAGTTTGAACCAGTAAATGTGAGATTGTTTATGACCTGCTTACAAGAAATACTTGTTGTGTAAAAAAGATAGTATCAGAGAGAAGTAAAGCTAGTTATCAATTATAGGCAATCTGGCGAGAAAAGAATCAGTTTTCATGTGATTCAGAGCTTCCATAAAACTTCTTGTCACTTCTGCCCAAGAACGAGCCACCTGGTAATAAAAGTTCGAACGCACATATAACTATTTGGCTGGGGTCAAACGTTCAAATTCTGAAAAAAGATGAGATAATCCATACTCGCCTATAAAACTGATTATTATCCATTACTTTATAAATCTTGTTATTTTTGACTCTATGAATTACAGGTTTTCTCTTCTTCACTGCGATTTATCGCATATTCCAGCTTACCTATCAAGAATCGATTATGTAAATACCCATCTTGTCATGACAGAATAGCAATGGAATATATTTGCTGAAAGGAAGCATTGAAAAGTACATTCACTAATTATAGCTTTTACGAGATGTAAGTCAAATATTGGATCTAGACAAGATTTTCGAATTATTAATGACTATCGTTCAATCTCATCTAATGTCTCATTTCTGTCATAAAATGGCGGCCATGTGTTTATCATCTGGTGGCATCTGGCAAAAGATTTTGACATCGTCTGATTATAAATACTCCAACATTTTTCCTGCTTCCATCTTGTATGACATTTGGGAAAAATTATAGTTCATCTGACGTCTGATTGAACATATCTCATGTCTCCAAGAAAATATTTCTTTACAATGTAAAGATGATTGTTCAAACTGCTTTTTTTCAGCTTAGCAGTAGTGTTGAAAAAATATATAGACGGGGAACCATGGATTTTTTTCAACACCTGATTTTTCCTAATTCTAGAAGCATTTATTTAATGATCCTACCTCTTTCAAGTCTGAAACAATGTTCCATTTTGGGTTTATTTTCAAGCATACACGACACCTAGTGCGATTTTGAACCTGGACTCAGGGAAAATAGAAAATTGCAAAACTTGTGAATTAAACAGTTGACGGAGACAGATGGACACATTTTCCCTTACATTTTGATACGATAAAGTCAGAAAAATGGTCATCATAAAGATCCAAACAGATCTTGTCTGTATTTCAGGATAAAAACAACAAAAAGCGAAACAATGTTGAGAAATCCAATGAAAGATTTCCATGTAAAAACTAGATTTTAACTGTTTTTTAACAGATCTGTTTTTTTTCTCAACCCTATTTTGGAACACACACAAAATAAACGCATGAACATATAAAAAGATTAGAGCCCTTAGCCATCTTTGATGACTACTGCAGTTCAATTCGTTACGAATCTTTTTACCTCGGAGTGATGGAGTCTAGGCTCATGGAGGGCAAGTCGAGAAAATCACCAAGTATTTGTATTTTTTCAAAGATGTATAGCTAATGACCATGAAAAAAAATCACAGGTACATAGGTTTCCCCCTCATGAGGGAAACTTACATATTCATGAGTTTTTTATAGCTTATACGAACTGAAATAAAAGGGAAAAAAGACGAGCCCATTTTAATATTGAATACTTATTTCCAATCTAAGTTCTATAGTTTGCTGGGCGTTCGAAATTATTGCCTACTACGGACATGTCCATTACAGACGACTACATAGATAGATAGTTAATGCTTAAGAATACTTTCCCCTTGCTGCCTAACGACCTACCGAGGGGAATGATGCGACAGCTGTAAACGTGGGACCCGCAGGTTGTGTGTTAGCAGTGAAGACGAAAAGTAGCAGAAATGAAAAAAGAAGAAAATGCAGTGGTAACAATCTGTTGTACTTATTTCTCCTTTCTCTCAACCTCGGGGTTCTGCAGCTTGTAGATCTTGTCAGAAAACGAAACACGGCAAATGCAAAGCACAATGCAAGGAAAACTGACAGAGGAGGGAAAAAGTCGGCAGAGAGAAAGGTTGACGACCCTCTCTTCTCCAGGTGAAACTAACGACTGCTGCTTGACTGTCAATCCTCTCCTTTTTCTGACCTGGGTTGTGAACGGACTCTTATGGGAAAAGCTCCTTGATTAGGATGTAGATGACATACGTCGCGTGTCTAAAGCAATTAAGCCAGGAAAAGAGACAAATGTTGTTTGAGGCGGCAAACACCACTGAAAGGATGTCCGGATCAGCAAAAAGCCTATCCTACTCTGTAAGTACACGTCTTCATTGATACATTTTGGACATAAGGCAGGTTATCTTTCGATGACGTACCACTTGACTTCTGCAGTCCGCAAGACTGGTCATCGTTTCAGAACGAACTGTCGTCATTGATCACCCTGAATACATGCATCGCACACCCGCATTATGTTTTGTAATTGTTCGAAATTATTGAATACTGGATTTTTTCCATTTTCAACAAGGGATCAATGGTCTGTTTTAGTAATTTTGCACACACACGCACACACACACACACACACACACACACACAAACACACACACACACACACACACACACACAGAGGACTCAATGCCAACTCACAAAGAAAAACAAAACAAAAAACAACAGAAAAACCCCTTACACAAGTACCTATCACCCATATAACGTTCATAGTATATGATAGACTATCCTATCACACCCCAGCCACTCTCATTAATTTACTACCGATCCATCATCATCATTATCAGTCTTTTAACGGCCGTCGTTGGACATGAACCTTCCCCAGGATCTGCCACATTTCTCTATCATGAGCGTCACAGAGCCAGTATTTTCTTAATTTGTCTAAATTATCTCCCCATCTTTATTTCTGTCGGCCTCAGTCTTGCATGTGATCTCTAGAGTTCCATGTTGTGAGTCATGATTACCGTTGGTTATCTACCATTCTAAGTCTATATAATGAAATTTAATCTTTTTATTCACTGGCTTTTGAAACAGAAGGTATTCAGTAGCTATCACGGTGAGATATACTTCCTGAGGGTAGAGGGCAGGTGTTCGAGTTCTGATGAGTCTTCAACATCAGTCTCTTCACGTCCGTCGTTGGACATAGACCTTCCCCAGGATTTGCCACACTTCTCTATTGTTGGCGTGACGGAGCCAGTACTTTCTAAATTTGATTAGCCCGTCTTTTCATCTAGTGTACCGCCGGCGTCAGTTCCACATTTGATCTCTAGGGATCCATGAGGTGAGTTGCAGTGTCCATTGGTTGTCAACCATTCTAACAACATGGCCAGCTCGTTGCCATTTAAATTTTTAACGGATTCTATGATGACCTTAACTCTTGTCTTCTCCCAGATGTTTTGTGCTGTCTTGTGGTCTCTCCATGTGAGGTTGAGCATAATTCTTTCATGTGCTCGTTGCATGGTTCTCAATTTGCAGGTCTGTCTCTTGGTTAGGTTCCATTTTTCAGTTCCATAAGTGACTATTGGGAAAATGCATTGGTTTGATTGGAAGAGGTTCAGCAGCTATCACGGTAAGATATGCTTCCTGAGGTTAAACGGGCGTGTGTTAGAGTAGTTGCAATGAATAGCAACTGGAATTAAGATGGAACAAATACAAGTAAATGAAAATGAAAAACAGGTCTGGTTAGTCACTAGTTAGGAACCATCATGCTACGAAGCATGCCATACTGGGGATGATCAAATAAATAACTGGAAAAAGAATGGTCAATAGATCAATTACTTCTTCTGGCTTTTTGTGGCTGTGGACATAAAAAAAGTCTCAATTATCAAAAAAGATCGGCGTACAAAAGCTATGGGATCAATTTATCATAAACGTACATTGCAAATTGACGCCCACTCACAAAAAAACTTAATTAAAAGAAAGAAAAGTTTCATCTGGACGTGATGAGGCGTTTGATCTGTCTACGTGATACATACATACATAGATAGCAAGTCAGACAGACTAGCTTGAAACCGAGTGAAACCTATGTTGGCAGTTTTTGTGACAGGTTTATTGATAGTTTTCAATACTTGTTGAAAAAAGCTTCCGATAATCAATAAATGTCCGAGTTTGTTCTCCACAGTGAAAAGCTAATACTTAGAATATATTTTTCGCTCTCCTAAATTATCATGATCAGCTGTTGTTTACACCTGGACAAAGACCTTCCCCATTTCCTTTCATGACGAGTGTGATTGCACTAATCTCTGTCATTTCTTACCAGCAAACTTTCCTTTTCTAATCTTACATACATGTAACCAAAAAATAGGCATCAGCTTTTCAGTATGAAAAAAATATATTGATACACTATCAGCTAGGAGAGAAATGAAACGTGTACAATTAAAGGCAATTTAACAAAAAAATGACCTTTACTTATTTTTCTCTGCCAAATCGCATGAATATAAAATGTCTGGCTGCTGCAGGGCCAAACTCTGTCACTGCAACTTTTATTTATTGCATAAAATATAGAAAAAAACCTTTCCAGTCCATATGTGTTGTATGCTAAGTCGTATTTTAGTAGATTTATATTCATGAATAAATTTCAATAAACCGTTATTCTATAAATCACACTGCATTCTCAAAATTTTCGTCACCAGGAAATAGCTTTGTCAGTTTTCACCTCACGAACGAATCAACCGTGCGATACCGAAAATTTGAGTACAAAAGAAACGAAAGGTAAATGTATTAAAAAATCATGATTTTGTGAAATTCATTCATAAATATGAACAAAACAAAATACAACCATTTCTTTATTGAATTGAATAAGCCCGTGAGTATCTTTATGATAAATTGTCATTAATAACTAAGACTTATCAATACAACTCAGTAACACAGCAATCTGTTGGCCGCAGATCAAATCACGGAAACAGAATGTGGATTTCACATAATGAGTTTGAACCCAAAATTTGGCAGTTCTTGTTCATGTTACGGAAAGAGGACAAAACAAGTCTAGACTCCGTGCTGACAATATTTGTCATTTCATAAAAAAAGTTGCAAGTATTCAAAATCATCGTATTTGTTTGACATTTTAAATCTGATAAATGTCAAGCCGGAATTGTAATTATTATATTCTAAGCTATAAGTTCAACCTGATTTCTGTTACTTTGAAATGAATTATATACAAATGTTTTTACTCTCATATCTCTAAGATGTTTCAGTTATTTTTATAAAGAATGGTATTGAGTTTCCATTACATGTCAAGTACAACGACCAAATATTCGTGCAACATCGTATCGTTTGATAAATAATAAAACTGAACATGTCATAACGTATATCTATCTATCTATCTATCTACACACACACACACCCAAAAACACACACACATACACACACACACACACACACACATATATATATATATATATATATATATATATATATAGAGAGAGAGAGAGAGAGAGAGAGAGGGAGATAGATAGATAGATAGATAGATAGATAGATAGATAGATAGATTAATGCAAATAAAAAGATACGTGACATTAGCTATGTGAAGTTGTGCATCAGAGGGAGTACGAGAATTCACTACTCGAGTGGAACATGAATACATGAGTGTGTGAGTGTGTGTGTGTGGCTGAGACAGAGAGAGAGGGGGAGAAAGAGGGAGAGAAAGAAAGAGAGAGGGAGAAAGAGGGGAGAGAGAGAAAGAGAGGGGAGAAAGAGAGAGAGAGAAGGAGAAAGGGTGGAGAGAGTGAGGGAGAGAGAGAGACGTGCATGAATTTTATGCGAGGAATACAATCACGATGTATATTATCCTTATTTACGAGATCACGTCTGAATGATTTATATTAGAAAACCTCGTATTCCCTGAGCTGAAAGATCGTAAATGAAGCCAATGGAGAAGTTTTGGTCCCAAGGAGCCTGTGCCTTTTGATGTGCAGATCGGTTTTCTTGCACAGGCAATTAAGCCTACGGTCAAGGACTGATAATCCATTTTGATCAAATGCCCCGTGGACTGGAATCATTCCTCAAAGATTATCTTCATCTGCAATGTGTCTGCCTGTCAAAAAAATGTCGAATCAAGGATGATGGGGGAGGGGAAAAAGTCAGGATTATGAAAGTCAGCCCGTTGGTCAGTGAATTCATGGAAATTAATGGAAATCTCGGCTGAATGGATCTTTAAGCATAAAATCTCTATTCGTGAACATATATATATATATATATACACACACACACGCATGCATGCACACATAAACATACATGCACAGAACGCATTGATGGAGATAGAAGGCTGAAATTTTCAACATTTGATCTCTTTTTTTATGTCTAAGATAATTTTTCTTTTTACTTTCAACCCCCGCCAATACGTTTTCCGTGCGTTCCTATATACATATATTCTCAGAAAATAATGTGAATGTACATGATTCAATAAAAACAGATTTTCTCCAGCTTCATGGTCACTCTCCCCAGGGTTTACTTTGCAATTATCATTTTTGATAGATATGCGTCCGCGTATCTCCTCCAAAGTGATTAACGGTGAGCCAAAAATGAGCATTTTTGTTTGTCATTCGATGTTATAAGAAGCGTTTAGTTTTAACCAACTTCATTCAAAAGATCGGTTTTTATTGTTTTTTTGTCGTATCATGTGCATTTTTAAAATAATATAAAAATTAACCTTTTTTTTTCGGGGCCATAGAATTGAAGATGGAGAAAAAAAGCAATGTTATTAGTATATTGGGTATTTTTATTTTGAGAAAGGTAACTCAAAGAAACAAATAAGCAGTTTATAAAGAAAGTACTGTGATAGATCTAACGCGTCAAAAGAAGTTTCTAAATGGATTATTCCCGCTGTTGGTTAGAACAATTGGGGTTGATATATACGAAATGAAAACAATACTTGAAGATGATTCACGTCACACGATACTGCAGATAACAAACACACTCGAAATATAATCAATAAGAATTCAAAATCAAGTATTGAAACCTAATCAATCTAGCTTGATTACGTTAGTCGAATTGATGTGTGGTTTTAACATATGTGAAAAAAAAATGAACCGTAGTTTTTTTAAACACATTGTGATGGGCGATCAGAAGTTGATATTTCACCCAATGATCTTACCAAATGGTTTCCATTCGAAGAAGGTGATTCTGTACCTAAGTTGGGATTGGAAGGTAATCCTCTGCTATAAGCTCCGTCCGAGGAAGCAAACGGTTGATTTGATTAAAGCAAATCCCCAAAAGAATAATAAAAATAGCAAGACAGCACTTGACTGATTAACAACAGCAATCTCTTAATATTCTGAGATTATTTGCTCGTTGATTTTTGATGAGCGCATCTAGTTCATGGATTATCCGATGACACAATACATAATCATACATCATAAAATAGTACAAATCATCGGCATCAATACTACCTAACACCCGTGGTATCAGTAGTAATATTCATTCAGAAATTATCAGAGGCATTTTCAATTATTATCAATTTATTGAAAAAAACAATAATTTTTTACACACCTTGATTTTAGGCCAAGATAGTGTTGAGCGACTTGTGATAAAAATGTTTCTCATATACTTTAAATGCATGGCAGACTTTGTCTTCAAGAAAAGACTGTTTCAAAAATCATCAGCCCTTTAACGTCTGTCATTGGATACACATCTCTTCGAAGATTCACCAGATCTCTCGGTCATAGATGTCACGGAGCCAATAGTTTCTGATATTCTCTAAATCATCAGGCCATCTTATTGCTTTCCAGTCAAATTTTCATATATACTCCCTGGTGATCCATGCTATGAGTCATGTAATCGCATGACAACGTTGGCTCACCCATAGAAAACGGAATTTTTCTGATAGATTTTATGATATCTCAGACTTCTGTTTTCTCTCTAATACAACATGCTATTTTGTGATCATTCCATGTGATGCTCGGTAACAATCTTTTGTTTAGGCTCCATGTTTCAGCTCCATTGGTCAACACTCGGAGGGGTAATCCAGTCGAAATTAACCTGAACTAAGATACTATGAGAACAGAAATTAATGTTTCCCAATAGATCGGGAGAATGCCATTTTGAGAGAGAATAACAGAAGTGCACAGAAGAGAGAAAATGAAAAATGTTTATTGGTAGATTTTATAGGAAATTATTTCTAACCTGAAAACAAGAAATAACTGTCTACAAAAACAGTCATCAAAACTTCAAACATAGTTATCTTTCAGTTTCCAAGTTGATCTGGCTGGCTGGTTATGTATGCATCAGGCGCATTAATTGACCTAAAGGTCGGAAACTCCCAACACTTACTCCTTATTATGTCAAGAAAGAATTTTTTTACCCACTTCTGATATGTTTATATGGAGGTTCAATCGGCAATCTAAATGCACCCTATATTGAACCCTCAATTTGTGCCTGTGCACGATTTAAAAAATCCGGACTTTTAGTGATCAAAAGACCAGAGAAGTGATTCATTTATTGATCACCTCTTTTTTCCAATTGTTTCAATCGATCATCTGGACACAACAAAAGACGTTTGTCACGTAACAATATCTATGGGGAGACTAACCAGTTTTAAACATATTTTGTCTTCTTCCAAAATTCATAAGTAATTTTTATCATTTATAGGGGAAATGACTGTGTGCTTTCGAGTGTTGTGTTCACGTTTGAAGACATGGAATTAAAGATAATATTTAAGGATGCAGATCATAGGAGATTCTCATCAATGTTTGTTCAATCAAACAAAAATCTACATAAGCATACTGGGACGTGAGTTTATCCGTGTAATATCTTAATAGACAAATAAACATATAACGGTGTTGCTCTCTAGATAAATAAGACTCGTAAAACAATGGAGTAAGGTCGGCAAACTCCGATCCACAGGCAAAATCTGACCCACCGATTCATTCTATCCTGCTCACCGACTTCATTGACTATGTAAAGTTTTATAACTAAATTCTGATTTCTTAATCTATATTTGCTCATCAAATGATAGAAGTTTTATTTTTACAATAGTTTCAGTTGAATCAATGTTTTATACCTAGAAAGGTTTCAACACGGTATATTTCCGTTGTTCTATTGACTTGAAAGAATTGAACCACGATTCGACAATGTTTTGTTCTTAAAATGGAATCCCGTTGTTCTCATTGAAAGCTCATGAAATTTTATGTAGTCATATTCACCTCTTGTGAAAAACATTAGATCAATAAAAAACCCCCCCAAAAACAGCAGTTTAAATGGCTTTGTATGATCACTGTTTGATTTTTATTGGTCTTAGCTCACAAGACACAAAATATTTCTAATCTGACCTACTCCCAAAAAGGTATACCGACCTCTGCAACAGGATATTATGCATGTTCATTGTCATGCAATGAAATCGTTAAGATTAGTTTGAATCTTCGGTCGATATGTATTAACAGGAAAGATAATAAAATCATCAATAGAATCTGCGCTTGATTTTAAACTCACAGACTAAAAAGAAACAATTCACTTTAAAACATTAAATATTTTTAAAGTTAAAAAATGACCGAAAGTGTTCGTGAGGAGATAAAATTGTTTCATTAGAACATTTTTCGAGTTATAGTTAAGTCTCAATTTTCTTTAGGTTACATTTGTGTGTCATAATATGGAAAAAAATGCTCGTCTTGAGAAATACCACCCTATAGCAATAACACATAATCTTATCAAGTATTTGTAGCTTTCAAAATGTTGAAAACTCTATATTTCGAACAGCGTTCCTTTTTATAGCAATGGAAATGTGTCAAAAGAAAATGACAACAAATCGAGGAGGTGTACTGTTTTTGGGAATAGCAGATAATTGATTCATCGAGCAAAAGTGTAAATTTTTTGTTCAAACTTTTGTGTTAAATCTTGAAACGTAGTACAAATCACAAGGGGGGGATGTTAGAAATGATCTCTCAAAAGGTTACATGTAAATGACAATAATAATTTGAATAATTCTTTGTATTTGGTTTTCATATTCAAACACATGACGTACATTTATCAATGAAATCTTTGCAACAATAAGTGTGCACGATCTTAGAAATACGTGATATTATTTTGAATAAAGACAGGAATGAATTTATGCTGATTTTGTATGCCCACACTCGTAAGCGACAATAGATTACATAAACATAAATTCACATGTGGGCAACGGTGCTTATATACATTAGTTATAAATCCTCACAAAAAACCTCACAAATACATTGAATGCTTTTCCAGAGTTCTATTGTTTTGCCAAATCATATTAAGAAATTTTCTGTCCGTTCTAGAGACGCACTAAAATGAGGAAATCTTTGTTCTTCCAGATGTAAAATAACGTTATATGTTAGCTGGATTTGACTACAAAATCTTACATTCGTATAAGCAAGTATGAAGTGTTAAAAGCACTTTATCCTGAAACAACCGAGAACTATTGCATTTGCTGAATGCCCAATGACTTTTATTATAATGAAGTATCAACTTGTGAAAACCCCATGTTTTTATCTTCATTAGTTTCCTAGCTATTTAGCTTCAAAAACATGACGAAACATCGGCCAGATCCGATAGTTTTGAGAAAATCTGAATGAATCATCAAACCACAAGCCATATCTTTCCAACAAATCTATATCTGATGAATTTAGGAAATCCTCATAGAAGAAAAAAGAATCAATTTTTTTGTGGGAACCTATCTTTTATGTGGTAAAGACACCAAAGACTGTTTTGAAATTGCTGGATGAAATTTTGTTCACCAAGGGGGGATATCTTTGAATTTAACGCAGCATCATTTTTCTCAGCATGGCATAAGTTTTAAAAAAATCACCGAAAGAAATTTTCTATTTGACACTGTCTTGCTTTGTTTGGTGAACAAATCTTCTTTCAGTAATCATCAGGGCTATAAGAAGGACAGGGTGAGGTTTCCTAACAATTCCATAGGGCAGTCCTTACTACCGTCGTTGGTGAATTTTCGTTATGAACAAAATTTCATAGCGTAAAGTACCCGGTCGTCTTTTCACCTATTAAGTTTTAAATTTTCTCATAGATTTTTATGTAAAGTTCCCGTAATCTTCTTGTGTATTTTGGAAAAAAACAAAAAAACAAAAAACCAAAAAAAACAAAAACCAAACAAACAACAGAAAAAGCAACCAAGATTATCCTTTTTGAATTTAAAGAAGAACAATCTTCACCTTCTGGTCTGATTCCTCTATCTAGAATTTGACTGATCCAGTAGATCCCCAGAAGCCAGTGTCGATTATATTTTGCTCTCTGGATCGTATCAGCGCAACCTCATCTTCATACAAAGCTTTAAGCACCCGTAGTTCTAAAAGCTTGCTGAGCTTAAAATCGAAATTGTCAAACCATATTATATTCCAACTTCAGAAGGTATCGCATCGATGGTATTAGAAATCTTGTCTCATCAGTTTCTTTTTCGTCAAGTTTGATAGTCTTTACTCTCTACTCCCTGACCTGACTTGTTCTATGTAGGGTCAACATCGCTGTATGCCTGTCGCAGATTTTCATGGATTCGAAATTTCCATCTAGGTATTGTTACCAATTTGATTTGAAATCCTTTCATAGCATAACACGTATCCTTTTTCTGGAAGCACCCTATTGAGATAAAGACAAGTGTATTTAATGAGGGTATTGTTTGCAGACATCCATTTATCTCAAGGACATGCTTAAACCCAGTTGGCTTCGAATATACCCGCCAATGTATAAAGTGGAACACCGGTAACAATACCCTTTGACTTACTCTCGTATGTGCATTTATGGTTGGAATACGTATTTATGTGATAATGAATGATAGTCTCTATTGGTTCGTGTTAATTATTTTGCAAATATGTTTTCCCTTCTAAATTTTGTCACGGGGGAAGTATTCCAATAATCTTTTAAACAAATATGTGCATGCCTGCAAATAATGAGATTAAATGTACAGGTAGTGGAGAATACGGGGCATTTTCTGAAATTCCTAAATTTTTATCGTGACAAATCATTGAACATGTGTAGAATAGAACACAATATCACAAAAAGTATGTATTGATTAAATCATTAAATGGTGCACAGTTAAAACCAAGAAATTTTAACAAGCTATCACAACACAAACATATGAAATACTGAAGCCTACAGATTAACAGCATTCAACTTTGGAAACAAGGCTGACAGGCTTTTTCATAAATCAAGACGGAAAATTACCTTCCAAAAATTCAAAATCAGCCAGGAAACTAAATTCTACTGCATTTGATACAACCAAGGCTCAATCGATTCGTCTCCGACGGTTCTAGCTGGAAACATACTCCTCCATCTTGCTGATGCTTGGTCGTATAGGACACTTCTCTTCTTTTGAAACAAAGCCAGCCAGGGTAGTCCAGCACTTGTCAGTAAAAAGAACAACATTGAAATCAATTTACAAATACTTTATAGCCCATTCCAGACGTTTCACCTTGTTTCTGAGCTTCAGAGATGATCAAATATCAGACGTAACACATTCTGCAACCTGACGTATAATTCGGTATGAAGATGATTTGGAGATTACCTCAATCAAACGCCTCGAATATAGTTTTGCATCACATGATTGTTTTTTTCCTGACAATACGCTAAATTCGAGACATTTGTCGTTAATACCCTGAACCTACCCTTATTTGCTGTTCTACGTGATGAATCTTTCAACGTAACTTTTCACTGTTATGCAATTTTGCCATTTCAAGGATCATACTGTCTTTTTCACGCTGATCGTTGATAGAATTCTTCCCAGCCTACGATGAACCACTTTCAACACCCCGATTTTGATACTTTTGCAGTAATTATCTAATAATTTGGCACTCTTACAATGCAAGGTTATAACAAAATGACTTCTGTTTGTTTAATACAGCACAGGATGTTTTCTTTTTTGCTACGTTGGTGCAGGTCAATATTACTAATGTTATTCAATTATTTCTCTCTGTCTTTCGTGAAACTAAATTTAAAATAATATTAACCTTTTGGATGAGAAATCGGCACACGCTGTAAACACGTACACATGAAAGTAGATAAAAACGTATTGCTACCAGTGGCTTATTAATCTATATGTTTATGTGAATTGTTTATGGTATGCCGTTAACTGTGCATACTGACATTCGTGTACGCAAACTGATTTGGCGGTAATTAAAGAAGTTCTCAAACCCCGGAAGTTTGAAAAGACGACAGCAGCGAAATGTTGGGCGGGTATTTTCAAAGTTGTGCACAGTCACTGAAAATTTCTTCCTGCGGGAATAAAATCCTTTGATGAAGGACAGAATAAAAAAAAAAAAATACGGTCAAGAAAATTTTCTTTTGATTTTCATATTGAACGAAACAGGAAAGAGTTTTGAAGATGAAGTCAGCTAATATTTTAGTGTTGAACAACACGTCAGCAAAAGTAAAGGGAACAAACTTATGAATGCGGGAACGGAGAACAGTACAAAGTCTGGGGTTAAAACTTCCTCAAAGTATCAAGAACAGGATCAACAAGATCATCTTCACCAAAATGAAGGGTGGGGTAAAATCCACACACCCTTCAATTCACGAGCAACTGGAGATACTCTAAGAGCTGAGTTTAAAAAGTTAATAAAAACCTATGCAGATACGCACGGGCTCATTTCATTCTAATGAAAAATACATTTTACAAACAAAAATATATATTTTCATATTTTTTATTTTCTTTATATACAATGCAAAAGTTGCAATAAACATCTTCAATCAGAATGAAAGTAGGATTCAAATCTGACCTTGTTGTAGTGAGTCTTGTTTATCTATTCGTTCACATAGAAAAAAAAAGGATGATAGCAAGATTTAAGACCAAATGAATCAAGTTTTATTATATTAAAGGGGGATTCATTTATAATCAGCTTTTATGACAGTAAAAAAAACCTCAGTAACCATTTATGAATCCCACTCCATATTCAAGGGAATTCGATAAGCGCTTGAGACATTAATATCACTCATGGATAAGTTCAAATAGGAGTGTTTCCAACGAGACAAGAACAAAAACTTTACCAGAAGTAATTCATAGGTAAATACTTCTAAATGTACTATTTTCTCTTATTATTGTACTGATAGCTTCATTCAATACTATTGTTGGTCTTGGTGTCAATTTATATAAAAAAAAAAAAAAAAAAAAAAATAAAAAACAGAAAAAACTTGGATTGTGCAAACCGAAAAGCATTTTTATTTGAATATTAATAAAAAGGATCTATTTTTGCGCTGAAACATTTAATTTTTAATTTCCATTTGACTGGAGTTTTGGATTGTTGTGACTTTTGTCCGTGATTCATTGCACAAATCTTCAACGAGTGTTTTGAGCTGTTTTAAACGTAACTGTTCGAATTTATTCAAATTGTTCACACACAGCATATTTGAACTCCTTTCTGGTGAGTCTTTCTCTGTTGAGTGTCAGACAGATTGACTTTAAAAGGATTTAACAACAACAACAACAACAACAACAACAACAACAACAACAAAAAACAGCCTAAAAACTTTTTTGTCCAACTCTTTTACGTATTATCATGCATTTTCTGATCCAAGCAACGTTCTTGATTGCTTGCACAACATTTAATGTCGACAAATTCTTCCACCGTCAAAGCAAATAACTGAAAATCGGAAATAACATTGTAGCTTCCGATGAGATCTGAACTAGCGTCCTACCTTTCATTTTTCATGGACATCGCCTTAACCATTTCGGCCACAGAAGCAGAGCACAAATCTGTACTCATCCTTCCATTCTTGCACATCTTCAATTCTGTACACAATCTCTGTGTTGCTACCAAGACATTTTAGGGTTATAGTATTGAACCTTTCAGCTGGAGCATTTTCGCTATTATTATTGTGATTATCATTATTATTATCATCATATATTATTATTTTTGTTGTTGTTGTTGCTGTTGTTGTATTACAGGCAAAACTTTATCTTGTTTTTGTTGCTTTTTATCTCAACATTGAATAGATAAATTTAATCATATCTCTGAATTTTTGAGATGAGGTATTATTATTTCTATTATTATTCAGACTATCCTCATCTTGGTTGTTTTTCATTCAACGTTTCGGCCGTTGTACTTTACGGCCTTCATCAGGTATCATCTGGTAGATGATACCTGCTGAAGGCCGTAGAGTACAAGGGCTAAAACGTTGTATGGAAAACAACCAAGATGAGGCTAGTCCAAATAATGATAGAAAAAAAAAATTCTATCATATTTCCAATTTCGTTCAGTTTTTTTTTTCGGGATGTTAAAGAATCCATATACGTAAAGAAAATAGAGTGAAAGTAGTAAAATAAATATTAATAGCGAAAATTTTTCCATAAAAAAGCTTTTAAAAAAAAGAGAGAGAAAAAGTTTATCAATCTAAACCTATCACCACCCAACTTTGCTATTGTATCCCCCGTGGTATGACGAACTGGCACTTAGAGTTAGATAATGGTGCTTCAGAATACAAAATAACCTCACAATACGTAAACATTTTCCTATTTTGAAAACGATGCTTCTCATCGTACAGCTCACTGATTCTGATGCAAAATTTATCCGCCGTAGCATGCATTATTTACGCAAATATTCTATAATAGTCCGTTGGGCTACGGTTACCACCTGCCTTTATCAATTGATATATTCAATAAAACTTCTGCAAGACGATATTTCGGTAAGATAAGGTCCTATAGAATTTCACTTGTCATTTATTGCAATACTTAATTTTCAAGAGGGCAGCCAAATACTTACATCTGCTCACTTAAACTCTGTTTGAAGCGATATCCCATCTTTACTCAGTTAGTATACCAGTTGTCCTAGACAGTGTAAAACGAATAAACAGTTAAAGAAATGGCAATTGCAGGAATCAAACCTGAGTTTAATTTGTTTATTTCATGCGTTTACGCTGCCTAGGCCAACAGGCATATTCACATGGAAAAAATGGAATGTATCTTCATACAGGGTTTCAAATAAAAATAATGGATTTATAGATAAACTTTCGGTTTATATATTCAATTCTTTATAATATGATTGTATGCGTTGATAAACATAAAGAGCAGATATGAACAATGAATGAGCAAGTTGAAATTCAGCTATAAAACAGTTATTTGGGCGTCCGACTTACTAGCTGACATGTGGTGCGAGCGATTTCGCGCTAAAACAGCTCCTTGTTGAACACAGGTTCGATTCCTGCAGCAGCCAATTTCTTCCGTTGTTTATACTGTTTGAGCCAAGTTTAAAATCGGTATTTCGGTTCAAATAGAGTATCAAATAGAAATAACACAATTATATACAAATTGCAACCTATCGATTTATTTGATAACATCGTATTTACATCCAATTCCTGATAAATGATCTGCAGAATTATCCAGGGTGTTTTTTCATCGTTATAATTTAGGTATATCAAAATAGGAAATTACAGATATCTGAATGAAATAATCATTCTATCAGGGAATACGCAAAAATAGTCAGAAAATGATAACAAATACAAAATAGTAGCATAACAAAAATGTAATTATATGATATAATTATGGTACCACAATACAAGCAGTGAAAAATCTCCCCACAAAAACTGAATCAATTTATTCCCCCTTCTTTCCTCATTTCGGTCTGTTTTGTTTACGGTCTCGTACACAAACCAACTCGCTGCAAACTGAATAATTAATATAAAACTATCATCTATTTTCTACCTATTTTTAGTCGTCGCAAAGTCAGATTCAACAGAAATAAATGTCGAATGACAATATTGGAAGTTCTGTTTTAAATTATTGAAATGGTGTATTGTTTTAGTGTGTGTATATTGTCGATTGAATGCAATCAATGGTTTAATTGTGAGGGCGATCTAATTCTGTCCGTGTAGTTATCAGTGTACTTATGCAGGTGTTTTCTTTACGGATTGTTCATGTGTACGTATTTTTTCAATATCAATCGACTAATCAGACTTCATGTGCTACTATTCACGGATAGGTTGGTTTTATATACACACACACACACACACACACACACACATATATATATATATATATATATATATATATATATATATATATATAATGTGTACTGTAGGGAGTGAGATAGACTCGGGAGTGAAGTGTTTGGTGGTAAGGTTTATTAATCCTTATAAGTGAATAGTCCATACATGTTTCGGGATTCTTCCCATCATCAGTGGTGTGTGCTGTGTGAGTGTGTATTAAAATGTACCATGTGGAACCAGAGTCCACTGCCATATATATATATATATATATATATATATATATATATATATATGTAAGCACACACATATACATCCATATGTATATATATACATATATATGCACATATGTATATTTATAAGTATCGTGATTTAAGGCAACACAATACTTATGACTTATACATATGCATATATATATCTACGAGTGCTCATCATATCTACATTTACGCATGTATATGTCCACTCACGTGGATTTGCTGATCAATGCATTTATGGAAAAATATATTTATAGATTACACTGATCGACCCCAAAAGTTGAACATGGAAACTCTGAGGTACAGACAAACCGGTGCTGATACTCTTGAGACATTTTGCGTTATACCAGGACATCATAGTCTGAACAAATCCACACATTGCACAGTGAGCCCAAACCAACCTACGCCACAACCAACAGCAAACAAAAGTGGAGACACAGCTGCAAACAGCAAGTACAGTAAGCGAAAAAGGGCAAGAGGTTGCTTTATGGATGCCATAGTGACCGCTCTGTGGAACAAACTCAGCCTAACAACCGTTACATCAAATAACATAACCTCCTTCAAAAGTATCATTGAAGAAGATATTGGTTAAAACAATCTTTTCATGAAATAAAATAATAAAAAAAGAGTCTGCATCGAATAAAATCTGCAGATGGTCATAAATACTTCTTCTCCTTGAGTACCTACTTAGCCAAGATTGTGATATAGTGTGAGACATAAAATATATTGATGATTTGTATTGTGGTTTATATCGATGTGTGCTTTTATCTAAGTGTTAAAAAATGTTAATCAGTACAAGATTACTTTACTTTCTCAGATCGAAAGAGAACTCTAGAAAATAAGTACAAGGAATACAAAATTACTGTCTTTCAATTTCAAATGCAATACAGGTATTAAAAACCGTGGACCAAACCTGTCAAAATAGGTTTGTTCACTTTTCAAGCTGGTTTGTTTGTCAGCCTGCCTGCTTGGCTATGTATGGGTGTATCACGCAACCAGACGTAAAATGGAGCTAGAAGGCTAAAAAAATTTAATCTTTATATCCAAGAATACCCAGCGTAAGTAGGTTTCAACGGGGTTCAATTTGCAATACAAGTTCACGCTAAATTGAGCACTTAGTTTATTTCTGGGAGTACCCATGCTTGTTTTATCCCAGTGATCATTGCCCAACAAATGATGGGGATGTAACTTATTCATTGATCACCAAATTTGTAACCGACCCCCCACACACACAACATACTACCAAAATTAGGTACAGTTTTCTATTGAATGACCACTCAATTTTCGATTTAGATATATATCTACAACGGTTCCCAGACTTTTGAATGCTATAATGTCTTTATTGACTAAATATTGACTGTTTATGGAATGAGCGAAGAAATAGTTCATGAATATCACTGACTCATCGTGTATAAGCTTTGCAAGAATCATTTGCAGCTCTTTTAAGAAGTGTCTTCCAATGGGAATATCTACCAAATGCACTGCCTGCAGCACTGAAAGAGAAATACGGCATCACCTCTCTAAGTAATTATTTTCTTTAATGTTTCAGATCTCAATTCGACTACTGTGAAAAAAAAACACGAAAATAAGAGTATATTCTTTGTGATATTAGTTGAAAAAAAAAGATAAAAGGTAAATGAAAGTTTTTGATAATTAATCTAAAGGAAAATTGGGAACCATAAAAAAATATAATTCTGAAAATTTAAAATTTGTTATCTTTCTAAGATAGCTTTGATTCTCTGTTGACAAAAAATACGAAAGTGTGATAATTTAGTTATGAACCAAAATTAGATTAGCTGCGAATTAGAATAAAAACTTCATATCAATCTAACACGATACGATGAGAAAATTGATGTTTAACAATACTAGTTGTGGTGGTGGTAGCAGGGAGAGGAAGAGATAAAAAGAAGGAGGGAGGGAGAGGAAGATGAGGGTGGTTCACACGAAGGCCTGGAATAAATTCAATATAAATACAACACGATACGACCGAGGAAAATTGATGCTTAGCATTACTAAATTTTGTCGAGGTAATAGGAAGAGGGGGGGGGGGAGGAAATGAGGATGAAAAAAAGATGGTTTACTGAAAGGACCAGACCAGGTTTCATATCAACCCAGCATGATACGACAGAGAAAATTAATATCAATATATCAGAGGCAGGTGGGAAAGTATCTTATAGAGATACGTTGGAAACACCAAAAGCACATCTTAATTTTCTTCGTGGTTTATCTGAAATGTAATTAATCTAAATTACACTGTGGCCAACGATAATCAGTTTATTTAATCACCCCAGGATTCTGTATCCTTACATTATTCATTATGTCATCATTTAAATTTGCAACGAATTTCATATGTGTTAATCAAGGAATAAATCACTATATAGAACCATTATTACGTAACATTTCTACACTTCTCTATAACAGATTTTAGCAACACGAACAAACACAAACACACACACACACTCAAACACACACACGCACAAACACACACACATACATACATATATATATATATTGCTGTATTTTCTTCAATTGTTTATTCTATATACGTTGTCTAGGCTGAGTGATACATTAACCATGTAATGACGGGAGATCAAAAAAGAATCTATCCATCTATCTATCCATCTATCTATCTATCTATCTATCTATCTATATCTATATCTATCTCTCTCTCTCTCTCTCTCTCTCTCTCTCTATATATATATATATATATATATATATATATATATATATATATATCGTAGAATGTGGATTCGCTACACAAACTAGCTCATGCTTCTGCCCTCTCCGAGCCTCATCAGGCGAATTCGTGTTCACCCTCCTAATGACTTTCTCTTGATTTAAAGATTGATTTGCATTGTTTTAAGGCGTTCAAGTTTGGTTCTAAATCGGGGAAAAAGGTGTACTCAAGGGATAAGTTACTTTTTTACAATCATTACAAAGTCCAAGTTAAGACAAAACAGGCGCGAAAGTAGCCAGATACAAACTAAGAGATCATTTTAGCATAACATTACATTGCAAATTACCTTCCCCCCAGCTAAAAATCTATTTTGGATAGGTATTTGAGAAAAATTCTACATATAATATAGAGTAAATGTTTGAATTTCGAGCTTCCTAGCTCCATTGGAGCGGCCAGTAGGTGGGGCACGTACATAGCAGGCCAGGCAGTGGGACCCACTTGAAAACTGATGAAACAGATGTTGACAGATGGAACAGGCAGTTTTTAATTGGAGCCTTCTGTTTTTGTCGATTTATTCATTCGTGCCACTATCACACTAAAACGACAGGAACCATTGACCTAATATTTGACATTTAGTCTCACAAGATTCCCCGTTGTGACATAGACACTGTGAAGTGAATTTCCGAGGTAATCTGGCGTCATAAAAGGTCACTTTTTGTAGTTTTTATCCAATTGTTGCACTTTTCTATTCAGTACAAAAATGTTTTTGACTGCGTAGATGGTAGAGCGAATAAGGTTAAATAGGATATGAATGCTGCACTTTAAACGGACAATAATCCTGATTTTATTCCTTTTTTGTTCATGAGACGTTATGCAACCCTGTGAAACGTTTCAAAACTTTTCCATAGAGGCACCAAGAGTGAGAATATACAATATTGTATTCAAATAAACTCTGACAAAGTAAGGAACTCATTTATTTGTTCAATTTTGTTGATCAGAATATTTTTTTGGTGACTGATACTTCTTCATAAAGTCTGTGAATAGAAGTCTCACTGTAAAACCTTTAAGAATACTTTTTTCTAAGAAATACTGATAAGGTGAATATGTTTTTCCATTTGTTCTGTTGCACAAAAAGATATATATATATATATATATATATATATATATATGTGTGTGTGTGTGTGTGTGTGTGTGTGTGTGTGTGTGTGTGTGTGCGTGTGTGTGTTTGTGTGTGTGATCTTAAATTTCGCTATATTATAATGAAACCCTATTTGGATTTTCCATTTTTACACAGAAAATGTATCATTTGGCCACACAACGTTATTGAAAAAAAAAACAAAAAACAATTAAAGAAAATGGGGCCCTGGCAGGAATTGAACCGATACAGTAGACGCTTTAGAGTAGCATTGCTCTTACCATTCGGTTGAGCAGCAATTGGTGAGGCAACATTTCAGCGGCGCCATTATCTTTAATTGTTTATTCTATTCACGTTGTCTACGCCAAATGATGCATTTCACGTGAAATGACAGGGGATCATTTCAAATAGATTTTCAATATAATATACTGCAATTTATTATCATTCTGTCCGATCATATATCAATTTCTTAATAACACTCACACACACACACAAACATATATATATATATATATATATATATATACACACACATACATATATACATATATAAATATATATATATATATATATATATATATATATATATATATATATATACAAAAGATTTCTCAACGTGTTGATATATTGACTGTCAAATGTAAAGCAGGTGGAATTCATGTAATAGAAATCAAATTATTCTGGTGTAATTTATGTTGAATTGTGGAGGAGATTACGAGCTAAGATTGAAAAGATGAACTAATCACAATCTATGAATAGGTTGAAAGATGAATTATTGTACCGAAAGAAGAATTTCCGTGAATGCATCACCAGAAAAGAAAAAAAGGCTTTTGCTTCTATTTATAGTTTGGCACAGAAGTGTTTTCATGGAGAAGATCCGTTTAACACTTAATCGATAAAAGACGTGAAAGGAAACATCCTTCTCAGATATGGATTAATATGTCGGTGGGACAGGAGAACATTATGACAACAACAGGAAATTTTGAAATGTCAGAAACAGAGCAGAAAGAATGCAGCAGATGAAACTTGTGTATTACAACTGTAAAATGGAGGAATGAGGAAGAAAATCAAGGAAAGAAATGGAAAGGGAACCCACTAGTACAGCTGAAAAAATAAGAAGAATGTTTTTACATCGATGATATGGTAAACACTGAGAACATCCCCAAAATACCATAAGAAATTAGAGGAACAATTGAGATGTAAAGACTACAGCGTTCTTAAGCTCTGAACAGGAAAATGGGCGATTTTTAGGATACAGAAAAAACTGGACTAACTCGAACGTGAAGGGGTTTATTAATCTCGCAAGTGAACAGAAACAACAAAATAGCAATAGCCCTAATACCAATCCTCTTCACTGCGATTGGTCATACCCATAGAACCACTGAATATCAATTTAAGAAACTGAAAAAAGAATACTAATTCTTGAAGCTGACTCAAAATGAATATTGATTGCACAGGGATGGTCTGAATTGTTCGAAAAAAAAAAAGGACTTTTATTTTGAGTAAAATATTTACGAACTATAGCAATGCCATCGGAATGGGGTTCGGTATTGAAGCAAGTAAGATCCGTGACAATGGAAGGAAATAAAGGAATGAAATGAGAAAGAAGAATCTTTGGAAAATAAGGAATGTATAAGAAACAAAAAAAGTAGTAAAAATTTAATGAAAGTAATTAACACGTGTGCAGTATTGGTAAGGCCCTGTCTAGAGATGATCAGATTTATGGCCCCAAGGACCGGGAAGTTAATGACTATGCATAAGGCTCTTCATCTTGACGATGATACCAACAGACTATATACAAAATATAGACTAGATAGAAAAGACGACAATTGCAGCAGAAATAAAAAAAAAAGGCATAATAAGAAAATAGAAGAAAACGCTCCAGAGAGAAAGTGAGACACAAATAGAATCTATTGCAGACGAACAGTCGCTGACATGATTACACAGGGGACACTGGAAGAGGAAAACATAATTTATTATCATTAGAGCCAAAAACAAATGCATCAAAATAAAAATAGTGACGAAAAAGTAAATACCAACTATGTGGGGAAAAAGTGATTGTAGCAAGCTGGCCCAAAAGGAATACTTTAGTGCATGATAGAAAGGAACAGTGACACACAGCGAATTGTGCAAATGCATTGCGTTTGATCATGTGACAAATGGAATCAGCACAAACCAAATTTTGTCGTTTACGATCGATATTTCTGTAATGGTATTCAACTATTTACCATCTTTTTTTTATTTCCTTCTTTGGGAAAAGTATATATAAATACATATATTATGCGTTTATGCAGAACTTTGTGAAGAGTTCATAATTGATTTTTCTAAAAACTGAACGCATCTGGAAATTTTCAATTTGAATGGCGGCAATCGCATAATTTACTAGATTGAATTGAGTATTGCAAACTTTTCGTTTTTATTTATATAAATCTATTTAGTTTTTGAGGCTTAATTTTGAATGACCAATATTCCAGAGGCACATTTTTCTTAGAAACCTGCCAATTATCCACGGTCATCACCAGAGGTAATTCTGATATATACTCGACATTGTATCCCAATGCAACCGTATCATGCTGTCAACTCAGTATCCTAACACAATCTAATCGCCCTCTAGCGTGCCCGGATCACAAATCGTTCGCCAAGACGTGAAATCCAAACTCTCAAATTGAATCTCTCGGACTAATCATGCAAGACCAACCGTTTCCATTTAGCAACCTCTGTAATATGTAACATCTAGTTCCTCCCTTCTTTTCGACAATTCATTTCTGTGGGGTTTGGAGTTCAACACATAGAAATTCCGATTTTTTGGTAAACCATATCTCAACTCCTATTTTTTTTATAGAGAAAAAAGAAACTTCCCCGGAAGGAATAAAGGCTATATTCATCCCAAGAATATCAATCTACTTAGAGAAAATTCATGATTATAGAACAGTTGCAGTGGTTAGCCAAGTCGAATCTTAGCCACAAAAGTTTACCACTAGTAGAGACCATAACAAACTCCATCATCATCATCATCATCATCATCATCATCATCATCATCATCATCATCATCGTCCTTTTAATGTCTGTCATTGGACATAGACTTTCCCCGGGATTTGCCACACTTCTTTATCATGGGCGTCGCGAAGCCAGTACTTTCTGAATTTGTGTAGCTCGTCTCTCCATCTAATATTCTGCTGGCTCCATTGCACATATGATCTCGGGGGATCCATGTCGTGAGTCACGATGTCCATCGGTTGTCCGCCATTCTTGCAACATGGCCAGCCCACTGCCATTTGAGATTTTTAATGAATCTATGATTCTTTTTTCCCCGTATGTACTGTGCTGTCTTGTGGTCTCTCCATGTGAGGCCCAGCATAATTCTTCCATGTGCAAGTTGCATAGTTCTCAATTTGCGGATCTGTGTCTTGGTTAGATTCCATGTTTCAGCTCCATAAGTGACTATAGGGAGGATGCATTGGTTATACACTCTTCTTTTTAGTATTGATGAGATCTTCTCATTTTTGAAGGTTGAGCTTGCTCTGCCAAAGGCTTGCCATCCTAGAGTGATTCTTTGCTTGATTTCTTCTTCTTTTGAGGGTCTAATAGAGATTCGTTGTTCTAGGTAGATGTAGTGATCTACTTTCTCCACTTCTGTGTCCTCGATTTTGATCTTAGTGTTTTTATGTCTGATATGATCAACTCTATCACCATACTTTCAATACACACCCAGATGATGATGGGCGATGATAGTTTATATAACTTCGTGTGGCAGAAGTCAGGAATGCAAAAGGCACCAGAATAAATAAAGTTCTAACAAAAGATTTATGAACGAAATAATGCGAAATCTAGATCAATTAATAAGACAAAATAATGGACAAGTAATTAGTAGTATTAAAAACACTAAAAGTTTATATAAAGAAGACAAAAGAACTACAATAGAAAAAAAAAACAGTTCCCAATGGGAAACATTGTATTTTGCAGAGATGGGAATTCAGACACGATAAGATACAAATTATCAAGAGGTGGCCATAATATTTAGAAATCAAGACTAAAATAGATTTTTGTGTTTTCTCAAGCAATGATATAGTTTCATAATTAACTTAAATATACTTAGTTTAAACTGTTGTCCCAATTACATACGCTTTATTATATCTATCGGGAAAACATGGATAGCAGCCAAATTAGCAGCTAATTATAGGAAAAAAATAGGCTTCTTCAACGAAACAAAAATAGTATTCTACAATATACGTTTGTACAGAGAGCAGTAAGGCAACATACAAATTCAATTTTGCATGGTTGGGAACCTTTCCAACTTGGACTGAAGACTCTCATCTCAAAGTGAAGCAAATAACTTGAACTATATACGATCGCAACAAAGAAAAAAGTCCAACGGTATAAAGGATTATTTCAACAGTCAGCTAATCTATCAATCGACACTGGTATACAAGTAAAACAGACAGTAATATCAAATTCATCTTTCTAAGGTTTTCCATGCGACATGGGAGAGTGATACCACAGTAAAATATATAGAGAGAGCTTAATTTATTCATGACTGTGAACTCTGACCAAGATTTGCCAGATAACAGACGTCTGATTGACCAGATTCAGTAGCAAGGTCATTCGACCTGAAGCTGAATTAATTAATTATTGATATGCAAATTTCATCAATGGTGAACCAGTGTCACATTGCCATTCCATAGAATTTACAGAACGTGACATCCTACACTTTCATCAATAATATATGAAAGCTAGTGACCATTGCTTTGAAATTAACAAAAACACATAACCCTATATTTTTGTCGTTATTCATAAGTATACACTAGATATCTGTTGTATATTTTGCATTCATGAACGAAAAAACATTTTCAAAAATTATATGCTATTCATCTGAGCTGAGTGAGCTTCATAACATTACGAATTGTTGCAATGATCATGAATTTCTCGATAAAATCGAAAACCGAACAATATAAACATCTGCTTTGTTTTTGCTATTTATAGATAGTATAGAACTAGTTGTAAAAAAAGGGAAATAATTACTTTTGCGTATTCGAAGTAGGTTTTAGACTGTTTTACGATATTTGGATGAATCTGCCATATATTGCCTGCATTATACGGAAGTTATGAATCCGGGTGGTGATCATCGTGATCATATTATTTAATATGTGCCAAATAATTACAGTTTTTTCACCATCAACTTCAGAGCAGCCAATTTCAGCTTAGAATTAAGGTTATCAATCGAGATAAGAACCTCCAGAATCTACAATTTCTTGTCAACTAGGAACACACCCATAGAATTCTGGGGTAATGGAACAAATTAAATCTTTTGTTATGAGTTGCTGTCTGGTTTTTGAAGACCTGTCTATGCAGTTTTGATTGGCTAAAGAAACATCTGGTTGGTGATCTAGGTGAAATAGTGTTTCATGGCTTAGTACGTTATATACAGAATAATTCATGCAAAACGTTCTGCTTTTTTTGCTTCTCCAATTCAGTGTAAATGTTGAACAACTGTTGTATGGCCAATGCTTTCTCTGCAAGCTTTCGAGTACGCCTCTATAATGACCCTCGAATGGAAATCGTCCGTCAAAGAAAGATGTCCACGTCTTCAAGGCAGTCTCCTATCCACTTACTTGGTTCTTATTGCAAGCAATCCCCGCTGCTGTACGTTCCACTTTAAACTCGTACAACAAAATCGCTCGAATTTGGTTTTTTTTCCATCTCTGATTTGACAACCTCAAACAAAGCAGAATAAGAATGAAAATAGAATATTTAGCTTGAATCAATAGAGCTAAATCCACACTTCAAAATGGTATATTCCATGGACATAATAAAATAATACTTTATTCTTGCATCGAAACTTAAAATGATAGAAACTGCAATTATTTTTGCATCAACCGGATATTTGGATCAAAGTGAATAGACCCCAAAGACTGTTGCGTGGGACTGAGTCAGAGATCCAGGATTCCTATTAAGACACTGATGGAGTTTTGTGTATTTTTCCTACTGTTACAAATTCAATTTGTCCATGTTTTATGAATCACTGCTTTTGATTTAAATTTGGAAATTTCTTCCTACCACGTTTCGGTGCGATTTTAACTGCTTAAACATCCCTTGTAGAGACAGGTACGAGAGACGTAGTAATTCCTACCATTCTTATTTCGATATTGCATTTAGAATATCTCTATATACTGTAGTGTGATATTCTTCCTACTTTTCACATCATTATCATATAAAAGCTGCTAGTCGAATAAGTGACATCAGTGTGTTCAGAGCGTTTTCCTTGTTTTAAGGTATTTTGCAACGTATATCATCTTAAAATTAGACGTACAATTCAATACCTTCTCTGTATATGATACGAAGCCGCACTAATACAAAATATTTTCTGTAAGATATCATTGATAACAAAAAATAATCAAAAGACCGTTTTAATTTCATCTGCAAAATAAATTTTGTTCATTAGAATTTGGTTCACAGGTCATATCCGAAATTGTAAACAGGAAAGTTGTTAGCAGGAGACGTGATTAAAGCGAATCATAGCAGGTTCGGTTAGTCACTCAATAGAAACTGTCTTTTGGTAGCGTTTCGTGTCGGGAATAATCAATTAAAAATGAAAAAAAGGCGTGATCAATAAATAAGTTATTTCTCTCGCTCTTTTTGGGGAGTGATCACTGCAAAAATCTTGGTTTTTAAAGAACAGGTGGACACAATCATCAATTTAGCATAAACCTGCATTGTAAATTGAACCCCATAAAACCAACAGAAACTCATTTTGGGATTGTTTTTATTGACATAATTAGATGTAAATGTTAAAATATTTATCCCTTTAGCTACATTGGTACAGGCTGTAAGCGTATTACATGACACAGCCAGCCATCCTGACAGACCAGCTGAAAAACCGAGAGAAACTTATGTTGACAGATTTGGTTGATAGTTTCTCATATGATGGAGTAATAGAAATGAATAAAAGATAAAGTTCATTTTGGCATAGTTAATCATCACACGAACAATTTTTGATACCCATAACATACCAGGCTACCATCGATTTTAAAGCGTCTTTTATAATTTTCAACAATGTCTGATTTTCTCCAATGTTCAACCATGTATCTCCAAAGCCTTTAGCGCAGTATTTGTCGTTTTATGTCATTCCAGTATCTGAATGATACCAAATAATTGGTTCTACATGAATTCATTATGAATAAATGAAAGACTAGAAGTGAAGAGAAATGGCATAAGTCGAAGAATCAAGGAACAGAGAAAGAAGTTCACCAGTTTTGCTTTTTTCATAAATAGAAATCTTTTATCATATCCCATCCAAAGTGCATCAGAAATTCCAAAAACTAACAGACGTTACTTGAGAAGTAAAAATGCCAACCGTAACACTCGGTTCATCTGAAACATCAACCCAAAAGAAAACTTTATTGAGATGAGTTGTTGAGATGGTACCTTGGGATATTGGCCGTCTCTTAAACTTTGGGTTCTATCCCTCTTTAAATACATATATTTGTGTGTGTGTGAGCGTGTGTGCGCGCGGGCACACACGTATGTGTATGTTAGTCCGTTTTGTGTCCTCATTTGTTTGTTTTAGCACTTCAGGCCATACTGTCTTGTATACAGACTTGAAAATTGACCTCAATACGATACCATTTTCGAAAAAAAGAAACCCTTTTCAGGGCCTTGTTTCTCCAGAATCTTAAAGTATTTTGACGTTTCTTTTTCACTCTGTTTCTATGGTTATTTAATTACTGACAGTGAGTATTCAGTACGTTTAAGATACCAATACTTGATTAGCCTCTAATGCTCTCTATCATCGTTCGAGCCCAATGAATATTGTTTCCCTAACTTGGAGGATTTACGACGAACAGATCTTCTAATTAGGTAAACTTCTTCATAATCTGGGATCAGAAAATTGCTTACTAAACGAAACAGTAAGTTTTTTAGACTTAAATGAAAATAAACACAATACTTCGAGCTGAAATATGTTTAATTTGAAATCACGAAGATAAAAAAGTTTTCAAGACAATATGATAATCTTAAAAATTTTCTTATCATGTTTTCAATTTTTCAACAATTTACTGACCTTAACATGCATTTTCTTTGATGCTTATCTCGGATAAAGCACTTTTTAACCATGTTCGTGTAATATACCAGTTTGAAGCATGAATATTGTTCTTCTCTATTGAGCTGGGCGTTTTATTTTCATCATTCAATCTGGTTTATTCAAGGCTGTCAAATCAAAGATGGAAAAAAAAAGCATTTTGTTGTATGAATTCAATATGGGACGTAAAGCTGAGGGAATTGCTCGCAACCAAATATTTGACAAGGGGACGTCCCACTATGAGGGGATCCAGTTGAAGGTTTTCATTGAATCAGACCCATTCAAAACATCTTGAGAAGTTGCAGAAGAACGAAACGTTGATCATTAGACTGTTGCTGGACATTTGTACCAAGTTAAACAAGAAATGTAAAGCTTCACATGACTGAGTATGATCCTACGGAAATTGAACGAACATGATCATGAAACTACGTCAACCAAATAACTAAGCAGGCTTCTTTTCGACCAACTACAACTTTCTGAAGGAATTCGACCTCTTTCTGCAAGGACAGGTCTTCTACAACGAAACAGCAACCCAGAACACCTTCGAAATATACCTTGGTTACAGGACCCAATTAATTATACGTTTCCAGAATATATATACGCATGTCTAGTTGGTAAGAATGTGAAGATTCTGAAGTTTCTTATTCCGTTTAATAATTTTGTTATTCTGTCCTGAGATATACTGCTTTCAAGCTGCTGTTGAGAGAAGGCAACTATTTTTGCACAGACCCAATAGATTGTTGAGAGGAACTTTCGTGTTATACTTTTTCTTACGGAAAGAAATAAAAGCTCCGAACACATTGATATCACCAACAGAGATCTTTTTACCCGATCAAATATTTATACCTCTAGGAAACCTACTGGTCTTATCCATTGGGAATTTTCATATTCTACATTATGCCCTAAAAGTTATATCCTAGTTATCATCATCATCATCGTTGTTGTTGCTGTCGGCTTTGAATAACCAGTTGGGTCTCAGCCCGAGACCTAAACCTGTCAACCTTGTGAGTTATGACAGTCTGGGTTTTAGAGAGAGAGAGAGAGAGAGAGAGAGAGAGAGAGAGAGAGAGAGAGAGAGAGAGAGAGAGTATAGAAAAAAAGGGAGGGGGGCCTTTACGTATACAAACAATACAACACTTTCTCAAACATACTTTTATATATTCATAAAATGATGTTTTCTGGGTGTAGCACACACAATGACGTGGATAAGAATTATGAAAATCATCGTATCATCATAGTAATAATCATTATTACCATAATCATTAGCATCATCATTATTGTAATAGTAATAGTTTTCAATGATAATGATAATAGTAGTAATAATAATAGTAATGATAACAACAATAATAATATTAACAATTATTATTATTATTATTATTATTATTATTATTATTATTATTATTATTATTATTGAAAGGGTTCTATCTGTTTTTTATGTGTATGTGTTTTTGTGTGATTCCATGTTCCAGTGCTCCTAGCCATATCGTTCTCTTTACAGATTTTGAAGTTGATACTCCAGTTGACCCTGTTTAACAAATATTTTTTAAATTTTTGTCTCTCTTGATCATTGTTTGTGCCCTGGCAATGATGCAGACACTTTATGTTTTCATGTTTCACATCTTCTGTTTCTCGATTTCAAGGTCCTTGTACTTGTGTAGTTTTACAAGACCCTTCACTGTTATATTTAGATCAGAAGACACACCTATGACAGTTATAAGGCAAGTTCTTTCGAGAGGGTTTTCGATTACTATTTGGTTTGATGGTTTCGTCAGTATTTATTGCCAAGTCACTCAGTATCGAGATATTCCGGTTACTGGGTCTATGTTCAAAGAAGTTATTGTCAGTTGGTAGTCCGTAATGCTTGCAACTCTTCCAGTGTAGGGATTGGCCGATTGTACCGTGTCTGGGCTTGTATTCTGTAGGGTTAAAACAGATCAGTCAGGTATGAGGTGGTCCATTGTGCAAGTTACAGAAGTGGCATTAGGGTCAGTATCATTTTATGCTTGAAAGTTTCGCGTGGAAGGGACCAATATAAACAACTCTGCTTCTACCACTTCTCCGAAGCCACTGGCAGGTTTTCTTCTAGTCTTCATCAGCGTTTTTGTGTCCGAAGGTGTATCGTCGGTACAGAGGTTCCTATTTCCATTTTACTTCAAGTTGTTTCCGGCCCGACTCCCTTGCATATTGCCTCATCGTTTTCACATCTATATTCTGGGAATACTGTTCCTGTTTATATCTAGTTCTCATGCGAATGTTTCCCATTATTTTACTATTGAGTGCAACTTCAGTATTTCCACGTTCCTTAACTAGTTCTGACATCCAGTCCCGGGTGATTTATGAATATTAGTGTCATCCTATTGTTGTTATTTTGTACGTCAGTTCGAGCTGCATTATTCCTCCACCACCTGTACTCCTTGGCAAATACAGACGATCAGTGACAGCCTCAAGGTGATGTAATCTGTGGCATGTTAGTGATTTCCTTATTTTTGTGTCAAAATTTCTAATCTCATCAAGTTTCTGATGAATCATATTAAAAGTATACGTTTCGACAGGGATAGTTACTTTATTGCAGGCTATTACACATTCTCTGAATGCAACTTACTTTTCAGTACAACACGCACTCCTCTGAAGCAGTCTTCCTTTACTTACTCTTTCATACTTGTGTGTTGAATATCATTTAATTAATTCATTAATACTTATACACCTCTCGTTCCAGTTATTTTATTGCTCTTTAGGTACTAGCCCTATAGTTTTTGTTTTCTTTTCAAACCAATCACTTTCGAACATGCGTGGCCTTAGAACACGTATCCAAGCTGAACCATTCCTATGTCTGTACAGGAAAAATGTTAACAGTTCATTGTCATTTCTGCCATATTGTTTCTGATCATCCATCTGAAATGGCTGGCTTATAATACAGTATCTCAACATGGATCAATATCAGGTTTTGCGTAGCTCAATTGATGAAGGAATCGGTGAGACACAGAAAAGTATCGCAGAGAATGGGTCTCCTTGAAATATGCCACAGTTTATGCTGACCACCCTGGATATTATTATCCCATTTGAATGAGAAAGGAAGAGGTCAGTGTTCCATGATGTAATATTGCGTCACAAGAACTTCACCAGCACGGGATTGGGTGACTTGAAGAGTTCTATAATTTCTATTATCCATAATTGGGAAACACCAGCAAACACTTTTTTGTAGTCGATCTACTCAGTGCACAGGTACTTGCGTTTACTGTCCAGTTTCTTGGATGATGCAGTTTACACCCGTAAGGTCCTCTTTGTAGCCTTTCTGTTATATCAGGAATAGGTTAATTTCCTCCATGTAAGAGTATGTTCCCCCAGTCAATATTGTCTCTCTATGTTATCGTGGCTGCATATCGGGGGGGGGGGGGGCAAAAATCTGGCACCTTGTCAGATGATTTCCATTTATGTCACTTTTTGCCCTTATTTCAATTCTCAAATCGAAATATCCAGCAACTGCAGTTTTTGAGACGCTCTAATTCTGTTCTTCCAACCCTCTGCATTTTGACTGCATGTCTTTTTATTGTTCCAGAATATTCTCCAGAAGTCCTTCATTTGGTCTTTGGTTGTAGCATCTTTTACTGTTATCGGCTTTTTGGGTACCTCACGTTGAATTTCTGTTTAATAGCTTGGAATATTCCATTATGTGTGAAAATTTTAGTACTTTTTTTTTCATTTATTTTTATTCTTTGGACTTTTCACTTCACTTTTGGTTTTAATGTCTCTTTTAGAAGTGTTTTTTCTTTGGGATTTTTTTACTTTTTTAATACTTTTTTTCATTGATATTTTTCTTCTCCATCTGGTTTTCCCATTATTAACATTTCTACATATTGCAAGCCCATCCATTATTGGAATTCCGATTCGCATCATTCTGTTTTTTTTTTTCAATTTTTGTTTTCCACCTTGGCTCTTATGTTTATTTTGTTTTGTATGTTTTTCTGGGGTTTTTATGCATTTAGATTCTAGTACTCCTGATGATACATATATTTTTTTCATTTAGTCCAGTAAGATCCGGTTCCAGATTGTTACGAATGGTCTTTGTAACAATACACCTCATTTTTATTTTAAAAAAAAATTATTATCGTTCATGGCTACTTTTTTTTGTGAATCTCTGTCCTCCATGTTAATGGATTTTACCTTTGAGACCTCACATATTTTGTCTTTTGTTTGACGGATCATATTGTTCATTCACAAATTGTTTATCCTCCCAGTTATTGTTACCCCTGCAATTCTTTGTTGCCTCTTGCTTTTTCTGATACTTATCTATTAGTTGTGTCTTTGGATATATGTCCAGGTTTATCTGTTGGGGGTAATAGAGCCCCTGCTTGTATTGCAGGGTTTTCATCGTACCTGAGGAGGTTTGTGTGTCACGTTTCCCTCTACGTGTGGGATGTAATCTATTCTGACATCTTGTTTGATTTTATCCAGTTCTGACTCCGTATGTCTCTTATTTTTTCATGACATTCTTCCATGAATTCGCTAGTTTGTTTATTTTCATTTAGGTTTCGGACATTCTCAACCATCCATTCTCTCCGTATCTTATAGGCATTATCTGTTTGGTTTGCGCCTGGAAGCTGATTAAGCGTCTGACAGTACGCATGCATCATGTCTTTGAACACCAAATGTCCATTGTTTTGTGTTGTTTTTTTTCTGTTGTTCAGTTTGAACGGCTTGGGTTGAGATTTTTCCTGTTCAAATGACCATCCGAGTTACCTGAGGAGTTTGTTGCAATAGTACCCTTTTCGGCCCCGGACTGGTTCTTCCTTATGGCAAACGGCCAATGATTGTTGTCCGGATGACGACCGAACAAGTATATATTTTGTTTGTTTCTCATTACGAATAATAATAATAATAATAATAATAATAATAATAATAATAATGATAATTATTATTATTATTATTATTATTATTATTATTATTATTATTATTATTATTATTTGGAATCTAACACCAGTTGCCTGGTGGTAACCGCTGGAGTTTGAGTGACAGCAAGTCTCCTCAAGTCTCCAGCTCTCCTCTCCTAGTACTCATACGTCGCAGTAGTTCTGCGATTTACAGTTTCCCACCGGTTGCCCAGTGGTTATCGCTGAAGGCTGAGTGACAATAAGTCTCCTCAGGTCTTCAGCTAACGTCTCCTCTCTCTTTCACCTATCATGACAGAGCTACAATTCGTTGCAGTACTTATATCTCTAGTACCTTCCTCAGTATCCGTGCAGTTCCAAGTAGTGCTGTGGTCTGTACGGTCTCAATCCTTCCCCTAATCCCGATCTCCTCCAGTCTCTCCCTCAGCGTTTTGGGGACAGTTCGTAGTGCGCCCACTATGACCGGTACTACCCTGGTTTTCATGTTCCACATTTTCCTTAACTCCCTTGCTAGGTCCTGGTATTTTTCCCTTTTTTCACCCTCCTTCTTTTTTACTCTATGGTCTGCAGGCACTACTCCGACTTCCTTTCTGTCTTTGTCTCTTAGGGAGGGGAGTGTTGTTTTCTCTCCTCGCATGATCTCTTTCAAAGCTTGTATTTTGGTTTTCTCTTCTTCCGTTGGTGCCTCATCGTCACCCTCTGGTGCATAGTTTACTGTGGGGGTCTCATGGGGAATTCTTCCAGTTTTGTTGTTGGTACTAGTTGTGCTGGGGGGGGGGCATTCTTCAGATGTGTCACCTGAATCTCTCTCTACATTAATGCGAATCTCTAGTAGTTCAGTTTCAGACAGCCATTTCTTCTTTTGTATTTATTTTACTTGGTCAGCAAGGCGTTGGTTTGATACTTCAACAGCAGATTTTTCCCTCCATATTTGGAGCATACGCTCTCTATAAGATCGCACCGAAGGCTTGCTTTTAAAGTAACAATACAAAACTAGTCTATTCTCTTCCCTTGTCCATCTCTTTCTCTTGTTCTTTATAGCAGTCTCTCCATGAGGACTGCACTTTCCCTGGGTGTCATTAGTGGTATATGAGTTTTGGCCAACAGTAGCTGTGTGACGACTGTGTCCCTCCTGAAGGCCATTAAGGGTACACGAGCCGGAGTTTTGGCCAGCAGTCACAGGATGACGACCGGGTCCCTCCTGATGGCCAACAAGGGAACACCTGCAGGTTACGACACACAGATCTTGGATCTGTGCCCCGTTTTTTGCGGTAAAATGGTTTGGTTGTACTGTCATGATTGGGATTTTTTGTTCTTTCAAGGTAGCGCCAGACCTTGGTGGGTTGGTTAAGACCGATGTGAATCAGATGTAACTTAAGAGCCCCACTGGCCCTTTTGGTTCTTTTAAGGTAGCACCAGACCTTGGTGGGTTCACTGAGACCGATGTGCACAGTGATAACCTAAGAGCCCCACCAGCTCTTACCACCCAGGGTATGGCCTCACAAGGACAAGCCATTCGGGTGTGCAGAGATATCTATTTAGTGATATGGCATTTACCTAATTGTTGAACTAAAGAGAAAAACACAGTAAGCCTCGTTCTTGGGGGGGGGGGGTTACATGCGTTCAAGATCATATGTCTCCCTTAAATGTTTTAAGTCTTGACTTAGTATAAGTCTCGGTATCGGTTGTTTTTCTTCCAATGCTGGCTGGACAACGCAGCACAGCCAATTCATACACGAGGGTAGGGAAAGTTCATTCATACAAACATGAATACATACACGAAGGTCGCCTCTCACATGAAAGAAAAGGAATTGCTTTTCTATACTTCTATGGGACAACTCATTTGTAAATTAAATTTCAAATTTAATTTTAATTCCACTTACCCACGTGCAGGTCCAAAAACAACTTTTTCGACTTGGCAGTGGCCATTTCATCAAAGGAGAAAATTTCTCAGACTTACAAAGAAAACCATCTCAGAGGTAAAAAAATACCATCAAAATATCAAGAATAATCAACCAAATATTATTATCATTATTATTATTTGGAATCTCACACCAGTTGCCTGGTGGTAACCGCTGGAGTTTGAGTGACAGCAAGTCTCTTCAAGTCTCCAGCCCTTCTCTCCTAGTTCTCATAGACAACAGTAATACTGCGGTTTACAGTTTCACCGGTTGCCTAGTGGTCATTGCTGAAGGCTGAGTGACAATAAGTCTCCTCAGATCTTCAGCCAACATATCTTCTCTCCTTAGCCTATCATGCCAGTGCTGTGGTTCACTTTCTCGCTTTCATTTCCCATCTTTTGTTAGGTCGATGTTAACAATTAGTATTTCAGTCTTTATATTTCTAGCACTTCCCTCAGTATCTACGCAGTTCCAAGCAGTGCTGTAGTCTGTACAGTCTCAATCCTGATCTCCTCCAGTCTCTCCTTCAGTGTGTTTGGGACAGTTCCCAGTGCGCCAACTATGATTGGCACTACCCTGGCTTTCATGTTCCACATCTTCTTCAGTTCTCTCACTAGATCATGGTATTTTTCCAGTTTTTCATTCTCCTTCCTCTTTACACTATGGTGTGCAGGTACAGCCACGTCTACTATTTGGCAGGTCTTCCTTTTTTTTTATCTACGGTAACCAAGTCCGGTCTTCTTGCCTGGATGAGGTGGTCGGTTTTGATGTCAAAGTCCCAGAGCAATTTGTGGTTCCCATTCTCCAGGGCTGCCTCTGGTTCGTGCTGATACCACTTTTACACATGGTTGAATCCCATTTGTTTGCTTAGTTCCCAGTGTATCATCGTTGCTACTCTATCGTGTCTCTGCTTATACTCCTTCTGGGTGAGTTGACTACATTCACTAGTTATGTGATTTACCGTCTCATCTCTTCAACTGCATAGGCGGCACTTGCTGTTTGTCTGTGTTCTGTCGATTTTTGTTCTTATATTGTTTGTCCTGATGCATTTTATTAGTTGCCATGATGAGCGATTCTGTTTCTCTTTTCAGGTTTCCTTTTCGTAACCATGTCCATGATCTGTCGTCTGCCAAATCTTGTATCTGTCTTTTGAACTCTCTGTACATTTTTTTCTTTTCCCATTTTTCTTTCCTAGTTTGCTGTGCTGTTCCATTGTTTTCTACTTTGTTGTTTGTTGCGCTGTTTCGTGCACTTTTTATAATGTCTTCACTGTTTGCTTGCACGTACTTTCCTAGATTGGCTTTAGCTCTCTGGACACAGTCCTCCATGCTGACTAGCCCCATGCCACCTCCCTTTCTCTTAACGTATAGTCTATCTGTGTCATCTCTAGGGTGTAAAGCTTTATGTATCGTCATAAGTTTTCTTGTTCGCCTGTCCATTGATTGGAGTTCTTCCTTTGTCCATCCTAGGAATGGTCCTGTGTATCTCACTATTGATACAGCCCAGGTGTTCATTCCTTTTATTAGATTTCTGCTGTTTAATTTGGTCTCTGATATTTTCCTTATCCTTCTAAGGTATTCTCTCTTCATTTTCTCCCTTATCTTTTCCCGGTTCATCGTGTCACATTCAAGGACGCCCAGGTATTTGGATCGGTCTTGTGCAGTCAGTGATCTTATCTCACTGTTGTCCGGGAGTTCGATTCCTTCAGCCATTGAGAGCCTTCCTTTGTGCATTACTATGATTGCACATTTTTCTATTCAAAATTCCATTCCGATGTGATCAATGTATTCTTTTACTTTGTCGAACAGCATCTCCAGCTCTCCCCTGTTTTTTTGTAAACAATTTTATATCATCCATGTACATTAAGTGGTTGATTTTTCTTTTTGTTTTTGAATAAGGTATCCTTTGTTGCTTTTCAGGATTCTGTTGAGTGGTATCATGGTGAGAACAAATAATGATGGGGACAGCGAGTCTCCTTGGAAAATTCCTCTTTTTATCCTTACCTCTGCTAAGTTTTCTCCTGTAGCTGTCAAGTCTATTTTCCAGTTTCCGATGAATCTAACCAGTGGTTCGCTGATCTTGAACATTCTAAGGCATTCGAGTATCCAGCTATGAGGGATCATATCATACGCTTTTTTTGTAATCTATCCATCCCATTGCAATGTTATTTTTCCTTTTCCTTACTTCTTTTAGGATCATCTGGTCGATGTAGAGTAAGTCATTTGCCCCCTTGGTTCTTTTCCTGCAACCTTTCTGTTTTTCAGGTAATATTCCCCTTCTTTCCAGTGATTTATTATAATAATAATAATAATAATAATGATAATAATAATAATAATAATGATAATAATAATAGGAAGTAAACTCAACAACCACAGGAGAAAACCTAGCAAGGGTAAGTATAAAAATGAGAATCTTCCTTGAAGACTCGCTGTCTCCACTACGATTTGTTCTAACTATGATACCACTCAACAGAATCCTGAAAAACAGCAAAGGATACCGATTCTCCAAAGCAAAGGGAGTAGTCAACCACCTAATGTACATGGACGACACAAAACTATTAGGAAAGAACAGGGGAGAACTCGAGACACTCTTCAAGAAAGTGGAGGAATGCAGTGATGACATTGGGATGGAGTTAGGAGTAGAAAAAGGTGCAATAATCGTAATACACAAAGGAAGGCTCGAAGCGGTAGAGGGAATCGAACTCTCGGACAGCAAGAATATTAGAGCATTGACCACACAAAACCAATATAAATATCTGGGAGTTCTCGAATATGACACAATACAAAGAGAAGAAATGAAAGAGAAAATAAGAAGAGAATACCTTAAGATGATAAGGAAAATATTACAGACCAAAGTAAACAGCAGGAACTTGATAAAAGAAATGAAGACATGGGCTGTATTGGTTGTAAGATACACAAGACTGTTCCTCGAATAGATAAAAGGAGAACTCCAGTCAATGGACTGGCGAATAAGGAGCTTATGACAATGACACGGATAGACCGTACTTGAAAAGAAAAGAAGGTGGCAGGTGACTCATCAGCAGGAATGACAGAGTCCAAAGGGCCATAGCAGATCTAGAAAAGTATGTGAAAACAAACAGTGGACACCTCATGAGGAGTAACTGAAACTGTGCAACAAACAACCGAAAAGCACAAAACAAAGGAGCAGCACAGCGAACAAGGAAGGAAAATGGGAACTGAAAAAACTATACAGAGAGTCTAAAATACAGATATGGGATGTTGCACGATGAGATATGTTTGACATGGCTATGAAAAGTAAACCTGAAGAGCGAAATGGAAATGCTCATCATAGCAGCCCCAAAACACACCAGAACAAACTATATCAAAACTAAAATCAACAGAACACAGACGAGCAGCAAGGGCCACCAATGTGAAGAAAGAGATGAGACTATAAACCACAAAACTAGTGAATGTAGTCAACTACCTCAGAGGAGTATAAACACTGACACGATAGAGTAGCAACAGTGATACACTGGGAACTGAGTAAACGATTGGGATTTAACCATTCAGAAAAATGGTACGAGTACAAGCTGGAGACAGTCATGGAGAATGGAAATGACGAATTACTTTGGACTTTGACTTCCAAACAGACCACCCCATCCAAGCAATTAGTTTGGCTATAGTAATCGTGCACTAGAACAGGGAAACTACCGAATAATAGACGTGGCTGTGCCTGCAGACCATAGAGTATAGAGGGAAAAGAGTGGAAAGCTGGAAAAATATCAAGATCTAGCAAGAGAACTGAAAAAGATGTGGAACATTAAAGTCAGGGTAGTACAAGTAATAATACGTGCATTCAGAGATGAACCAATGACGCTGAAAGAGAGATTATAGGAACTTGGGATGAAAGGAAGGTTTGAGACTTAGCAGACCACAGCACTGCTAGTACTGCATAAATACTGGCAAAGTGCAAGAAATATGAGATCTACGACCCTGCAGTTAGCACTGACTTAACAGATGTAAAATGCATACATGGTTGTGGAGGTACGAATCACAGCGCTGCTGTGATAAGAGAAAGAGAGAGAGAGAGAGAGAGAGAGAGAGAGAGAGAGAGAGAGAGAGAGAGAGAGAGAAAGAGAAGAGCTGGATACCTGAGGAGATTTAACGTTACTCAGCCTTCAGCGAGAACTGGTGTAAAAATGTAAACCACAGCACTGCTGTGGACTGTGAGAATGTTGAAAGAGGAGGACTGGAAGCCTGAGGAGATTTACTGTCACTCGGCCTCCAGCTGTAACCACCAGCAAATGGTGTGAATAATAATAATAATAATAATAATAATAATAATAATAATAATAATAATAATAATAATAATAATAATAATAATAATGATAATAATAATAATAATAATAATAATAATCTTTTCTGTATCTTTGTTAATATTTTGTTTTGTACCAGAAGATTTGCTTCCCTGTACACGTCTTCTATGGAGTCAGGAGCTTATTTTTAATTATTCGAGAAACATGAATGCAGAGTGTTTTCTTCTCTTTTCTTCTGTGTTGGCCATCAATTTTCTGGTATAATTATTCCCTCTTTTTGTTCACCTTCCATGCTCAATTTAAATCATCAATTTGGATATCATTTCCTTTCCTTTCATGTTCCAGTATTTTAAACTTTTATTTACTCTATTTTCTGTGTATTTATTAGAAACCGTCTACCGAAACTGTCAACATAGGTTTCTCCAATTTTCAAATGAGGCTGGCTGGCTGGCTGGCTATATACGTGTCTATAACGCGTAGAAACTGCACCAATGTAGCCCGAGGGATGAACATCGACACACTCAGCCCTCATTGTGTCAACAAAACTTTTGTAATCTGGAAATTCCCTTCCTTAAACGTTTTCTGTGGTTTCTAGCGATTCAATTTACAATGTAAGTTTATCCACGAAGTTTGTCCTTAGTTTGTGTCTGGCTGTGACTGCTATGTTCTGAGGGTTTGTTTAATTCTTAGATTCGGAATTTTCAGTGATCAAACAAGAGAGAGGTCAGACAAAGGTGAGAATTATAACTTATCCATTGGTCACTAATTAGATCATCCATTTTTTCCAATTTTCGAATTGATCTCCCCACTTACGCCATGCAGCCAAAAGGCGTTGGTCTCGTGGCAGTTTTTATCGTGTGAGTAACCAGACCTGTTTTATTTTGTATTTGCTTCCTCTTAATTGACGTCACTTCCCACCTGCTAACTTTGATTCAGTTTTTTAGCAGTTGTTATTAAAGATATTTTTCATTCTATGACACTTCTTTTCCTTGAATCTTTATTTATATTTGCATTTTTATTTCTTATAGAAATAGATCGGAAACGGCATATTGCTGCAAGATTATAGTTAAAATGTTGAAATTTGAAAAATGAAGCAATTTCAAGTCCAATTCGCAACTCAATAATAATAGAGTGGGGTCAGCGTCAACACTCACCCAGATAATAATAATAATAATAATAATAATAATAATAATAATAATAATAATAATAATAATCATAATAATACTAATAATAATTTCTTACCTTACCCTCACAAAATGAGAGCAGGTCAGACGTGAATTGAGTGCAAAATTCTTCTACTAAATTTATATTTGTAATTCCCTCCTGACAGAATTAATTTCTTTTATACAAAAGTAATGTCCAAGAGGAATCAGTTTCTCGTGTAAGTATTCAGTTGAATCTGTTACTCCACTTTTATAAATTGGTCAGCCTTTTCCAAATTCCAAAATGCTACTAACAAACTCACAGGATGGAAGGGGGATTGGTAATCGGTCCCAACTATAACTAGAATTCGGAATTTTACCAAGACAGATTAAGGGAGGGGTATAAACGTATTAGTTGTGCTTGAGTAGCCAAGAGACAGAGCTTAATACTCTAGGTTTTAAGGTTTTTAGTAGATGGTGAGGGACAGTCTGCCACACTGTTAGATGTTACTAAAAAATGTATGCTTTCTCTTGGTGAGAATATGCCCTGAGTGGTAAAAGCCGATGGATGCAAATCCTAAATCACATAAGTTTTAACCAATCCACCAAGGTCCAGTGCTACGGCATAGCACTTAAAACCAAATATATCTGTACAACCAAATCAATTCACCACAGAAAATATGGCAGATATTCAAGATTCATGTATCATAACCGGTAAGTGCTACCTTGTTAGCCACTGAGGGGGAACAAGTCGTCACCTTGCGACTGCTGGACGAAATGCCGGCTCGCGTACCCTTAATGGCCTTCAGGAGGGACACAGTCGTTACACATTTACTGTTGGCCAAAGCCCCAGCTCATGCTTCACTAATGAAAACTAAGAGGGACGCAACCATCACTGAGCAGCAGTTAGCCAAAACAAGAAGAGGAAAAAATGACAATAGGGGATAATGTTATAATGTGTTGTTATTCAAAAAAAAAAAAAAAAACAACTATGCGGTGCTATACGGAACCCATGCTCAGAATATGGAGGGAGAATCAACCGTGAGGTTTCAAACCAGCACCTGGCTGATCAAACGAAACAAACTCTAAAAAATAAATAGATCTCAGAAATAAAAAGAGATTTGTAATAAAATAGAGAAAGAAGAAAATAGTTTACCCGTGGGGGGACATTTTAACACAACATAGTAAACAATAATTTGAAACAAACCATTCCCCAGAATAAAATTCATGAACAAAGGCAAACTACAAAGAGAGACGCTGACGCCCCGATGGGAGAAGAGGAAGCTCAGATATCAACTTTGAAAAAATTAAGCAAAAAGAAAAACTCAAAGAAGCATCCGAATGTGTAAACTGTCTGCTACTACATATCAAACGAATTGCCTATCAGAGCTCAACAACCTAATCTACGCTAAATCTTAAATAGTGACAGAGCTCTTTACAACACAAGAACGAACGCAAAATGATAAGAGGGAAAAACCCAAGTGAGAATCAAGATTAGAAAAACGGATCTCACAATTCAAATGCTATGAAGGACTATTAAGAAATGCATCGTACATAAACAGACCCTGTGTACAGCTATGGGGCAAATACAAGATAAAACACAAAAAAGTATCTCTCTGGCAGTGGAAGAGATAAAAGAAACAGGTTTATCCGAAGTGGAACCTCTCGATATAACCAAAATAATAAACGATGAAATGGGAATAAACCCAAGAAAACAGAAAGTCTCTAAACAAAAAATACACTGACACCCGAACGAAGAGCGAGAGAGTCCATGTACTAACTTTATATGAAATGATGCAAAATTTGAAAAAAAAACATTTCTAATTGTTAAAGGCTGAGGCGGGAATAAACTAAAATGGGCAACCAAACCTTTTCCCAGCCTCAAATAGCATATTGAAACGGTCGAATGGGGCTCAACAAGCTAATTTACCCTCGAGCAACAATGGTAATGGATCTCTTTACAACAAAAGGAGGAACCTTAGGAACAAAACTCCAACAGGAAAATGAGATTAAAAAGATAGATCTCACAACTTCAGATAGGTAAAGGACGACTGCGAAATGCACCATACATGAGCAGACCACGTGTGAGACAATAGGACAAATACTAGATAAAACAAAAAAATATCCCCGAGGCAATGGAAGAGATACACCAGAGAAGAGTAGCCCCCAAAAAGGCAAGACTGAAGAAATATAGAAAAAGGACCACCGAATACACACAGAACCACACGTCTCAGAAAGATGAGAGAAAGTTTTTCCAGGATTTGATTAGAGAAAGGAAACTGAACATAAAACCAGATGCCTCATAGATAGAGAACTACAGGAGCAGCTTTGGGGGGGGGTAAAAAAAAGACACAACGGGGCTCCAGAGTGGACAAATAGCATGGAAAAAGAACAAATAGAACTGAATGAAATCACATTGAAACACACTTTCAAAAGAATATCCAACTGGAAAGCATTAGGACCTGATGGGATCCACGGATGTTGTTTCAAGAAATTCAGAATATTACAAGACTTGCTCATCCACCAACTGCAACGTTACCTAAATGAAAGCTAGCTCCCAGAATGGATGACCAGAAGCAGAACTACCTTCATTCAAAAAGGCACTGATAAGGAACCAGACAAGTAATTGCAGACCAATCTTGTGCCTACCACTAATGTGATAATCCAGACTGGACGGATATATCCATGAAAAGAAGAGGACCACTACTAAAAAAGAGACTAGATATCGGAGAGGAACCAAAGAAGCGAATGGCTTACTCCACATTGACCAGATGATCTTGAAAAAAGAGAGAAAAAAAGAACATTTCAATGAGATGGATACTATAAAAAAAGCATACGACATAATTCCACACAACTAGATGCTCAAATGTCTCATTATAATCATGATCAGATAAACCAGTGGTGAGATCCATGGCCAACTCTAAGGAATACTGGAAAGTAAACTTGACATCTACAAGAGAATATCTGGCAGAGGCATAAATAACAAAGGATCTTCCTGGGAGATTCTCTGACTCCATTACTATTTTTCTAACTATGATACCACTCAACAGAATCATGGAAAATAATTTTCCAAAGCAAAAGGAAATGTCAGCCACATAATGTACATGGATGACATGAAACTATTTGCAAAGAACAGCGGTGAGCTCGAAACGCTCTGTGAAAGAATACAGTGATGACGTTGAGAATAGACAAATCTGCAATAATGGTGATGCACAAAGGAAGGCTTGCAGCAGCAGAAGGAATCAAACTCTCGGATAGCAAGAACATTAGAGCATTGACCACACAAGACCAATACAAATACCTGTGACGCGATAAAATGGAAAGAAATAAAAGAGAAAATAGAGAGAATGCGTTAGGAAGATTAGGAAAATATTACACACCAAAGTAAACAGCAGGAACTTATAAAAATGATGAGCACATTGACGGTATCGGTATTATGATACACAGGAATGTTCCTTCGATGGATGAAATGAGAACTCCAGTCAATGATCCAGCGAACAAGAAAGCTTATGACGATGCACAAGTCTGTATATCCCAGATATGAGACAGATAGACTATACGCGAAGAGAAAAGAAGGTGGCAGAGAACTCATCAGCAGATATGACTGAGTTCAAAGGGCCAGAGCAGGTTTAAGAAAGCAAACGGTATAGACAAGATAAAGAGCGCCTGACACAACGGAACAAACAACCAAAAAATTATTAAAAATGGAGCAGCAGAGCGAATAAGGGAAGCAAAATGGGAACAGAAGAAACTTTACTGAGAATTTAAAAGACAGGATATTGCAGACGAGAGGTCATCGACATGGATACGAGAAGGAAACCTGAAGAGAGAAACAGAATCTCTCATCATTACAGCCCAAAAGAATTGCATCAAAATAAACTATATTTCAACAAAACAGGACACAGACGAACAGAAAAAACTGCCTTTATGGGGGGATGACACCGTAAACTACATATCTAGTCAATGTAGTCAACTAGCCCAGAAGGCGTATAAACTCGCACAGGATTGAATAGCAACAGTGATACACTAGGAACTGAGTAAATTTAAGCAGCACAAACCGGAGATAGTTTTGGAGAATGGAAATCATAAATTACTTTGGTATTTCCAAACTGACCACTCCATCCAAGCGAGAAGACCGGATCCAGTAATCGTGGACAAGAAGAAGAGAAAGTGCCGAATGATAAATGTGGCTGTGTCTGCAGACCACAGAGTATATAGGAAAGCGAGCGAAAAGCTGGGAAGATACCAGGATCTTGCACGAGAGTGCAAGAAGGTGTGGAACATGAGAGTCAAAGGACTGCATCCAAGCCATTAACATTTTGGCAATACTTGTAGTACAGTTAAGCTTCAACATCATTAACAGGAATATAAATATTATACGCAGAATGGACGCAAAAACAAAAAAAAAAACTCCCCAATTACAGGATGGACCACCCATTAGCAGACGTAGATCAACTCTACTTTACTCGAGGAGGTAGCAGAGATAGGATTCAGTTAGAACTGCCATATAAAACTACAACCATTGGCCCACACGCTTACCTGTAGCCAAGTGACGACTGGATGTTGGCTGTGGTGAAAAACCACGAGACAAAAAAAAGAAAAGGCTTCATTCAGTTTTAAGAGTCTCCAAGACATTTTGATATGAAATAAATATAACCCACACAAACCAACAAGCCCCTACGCAGGCTGCAACGAAAGTTGTAAAAAATCTAAAACCTAGAGCAAAGCGAAAAAGACGATCAATGCTGAAAAAACACTGGGGTGGGGAGAGAAACCTCTGCACGGCCAATACAGACATTGCACCCAAGACGTAATACCAAAACCCATCAGAAGTTTCGAAGTTTAGGGTTAAAAGTCGGAACAGAAAGCTTTTTACAGCCAATGGACTGCATAGAGACATGTTATCAAAAACGGTTCTAACCCTAATTGCAGGTCCTGTGACAGCGAAGCTGAGACTATCCACCCCATCATATGTGGATATTCTGTTCTTGACACCACAGAGTGGGCCAGTACATACACTGGATAATCTGTAAGCACTATGGCACACCACACAAACTACTTGGTATGAACACTAACTGGAGCCTGTAACTGAAACTGAAGATGTGCCAATATTATCGGATTTTCCAGTACACGCGAATCGAACCATCAAAGCCGACCGCCAAGTCATAATTATCAAAGACAATTAAAGAAAAAGGATGCTCATTAATAGACATGACCATCTAATCACACAAAAACATATCTGTGGAAGAGTTTGGGAATCTGTCCAAACACTAAGACCTGGAAAATGAGTCCACGAAAATGTGGCAACTTAAAACTATGAAAATACCGGTTGTTATAAGAGCCCTTTGGGATCATAAAGAAGGGCACCAAGAAATATCTAAGTAGAATATCAGGAAACCCAGACATCTATAAGATAGAAAAAAACCGTCCCCACAAGCACCGCTCATATCTGTCGCAAAGCCAAGCCCATGTGGATATTTCTAGTTATATGACTATGGTCTCACTTGTGTAGCCTCCTATATTGTACGTATGACGATGATTGAAAAATACCATCATTTTCAAGCCGGAACTCGGTGTGCAACGAATACCACTAGACAACAAAAGTATAATAATAAGATTATACAGACCACAGCACTGCTAGGAACTGCGCAGATACGGAGGAAAGTGCTAGAAATATAAAGATTGCAACAATAATTGTTAACAATGACCTAACAGAGGAAAGGAAATGAATGCGGAGACGTAAACCACAGCACTGGCATGATAAGCGAAAGAGAGAAGAGATGTTGGTTGAAGACCTGAGGAGACTCATTGTCACTCAGCTTGTCACTCAGCTTTCACCAATGACCACTGCGCCACCGGTGTGACACTGTGAACCGCAGTGTTACTGTGGCCTATGAGAACTAGGGGAGAAGGGCTGGAGACTTGAGGAAACTTGCTGTCACTCAAAATCCAGCGGTAACCACCAGGCAACCGGTGTGGCGCACTAGGAACTGTCCCCAAAACACTGAGGGTGAGACTGGAGGAGATCGGGATTAGGGGAATGATTGAGACTGTACAGACCACAGCACTACTGGGAACTGCACGGATACTGAGGAAAGTGCTAGAAATATATGGACTGCAATGCTAACTGTCAAAAGTGACTCAACAGAGGAAGGGAAATGAAAGCGGAAACTCAAATTGTAGCACTGACATGATAGGCGAAAGAAGGAGGAAACGTTAGCTGAAGACCTGAGGAGACTTATTGTCACTCAGCCTTCAGCGATAACCACTGGGCAACCGGTATGAAACTGTAAATCGCAGTAATACTGCGACTTATGAGTACTAGGAGAGGAGGGCTGGAGACTTGAGGAGACTTGCTGTCACTCAAACTCCAGCGGTTACCACCAGGCAACTGGTGTGAGACTGCAAATAATAATAATAATAATAATAATAATAATAATAATAATAATAATAATAATAATAATAATAATAATAATAGACTTATTGTCACTCAGCCTTCAGCGATAACCACTGGGCAACCGGTGTGAAACTGTAAATCGTAGAATTACTGCGACCTATGAGTACTAGGAGAGGATGGCTGGAGACTTGAGGAGACTTGCTGTCACTCAAACTCCAGCGGTTACCACCAGGCAACTGGTGTGAGATTCCAAATAATAATAATAATAATAATGATAATAATCCGATTTTTGTTTGTTAACTTAACACTATTAATTCCTACATAAATTGATACAAATATTTTGGAAAACAATTTTTCTCATACAAAAATCATCTTTTAAAAAAAATTATGCTTATTATTTCATGCAAGAATGATATTATTTTCATTTCTTTTCTCCTCGTTTCTATCATGTACATTTCTTTTTTTTATTACAAAAAAACAATTCACCAAGTTGTAAGCATGTTTGATCAAAATTTTCTATCATTTTTCTCATTGCAAAATATTGACGGTACACTATGAAGAATGTACAACCTTTTGCTCATTTGATAATAATTTTGCTGCATACCATGCAAGCGTCAGTCTAATCCTTTTTCTGTTCTTTCTTGAATACTGCACACCTTTTTTGAAAAATTCTTTTCTGCGATCCGTAAAAAAGAATCACAAACAGACTTTGACGTTTAGTGCACACGTTATTCGTTAGGTTAGAAAACCGTAGACTCTTATCGATTAATAAAAATACGAATAAATAACTTCAAATTTTAAGTGTACACGTTTTTTTTTTTAAAGAATGATCATCAGACTGCAATAAAGTTAAATGTTGAAGTGAACCAATCTCTTACAGACCAGTTTTTTTTTTAATGACTTTTGTTCTTTTGGGTCGATGTTTTTTGAAGAAATTTCTGAAAAATCTGCAGATATTCTGTGATTTTTGCGATAATGCTTTATTTTGAAAATTCAAAAGAAGGTTTTTTATTTCTCTAATTCTCAGTTTATGTGTTTTCAGTGTCAAATCGCAATTTTTGAGGACGAAGCCTCTATCTTTGATGGAAATTCTCTGTTTTCTGTTTTTTTTTCCATTTCAAAAAACTTTAGTTAAAACAGTTATCACAGTTATTGACCTCATGTTTCTTTTATTTTTTAAAAATTTCTCTTTCAATTTAACATTTCAGTTTGACGGGTAAAAGTGTCTGATGAGACAAAAATCTTTTGAACGTTTTAGAAGATTATAAATCAATAGATTGGAAGCATAAGTATGAGTAAATCTTTAAAATTTAAAGATTAGGAAGTGGCTTGACATCGAGCAAAACGGCTTCGCTTTGAGACCATTTGACAAGTAAAGATAAAATTACAAACTGATTAGTTTGTGATCTTATTTTACAAAGTCTTTCATTGTTTTCTGTGCAAGTGTAGACTTGGAACTTGGAACAATTAATTAGGTTGTAGACAAAAAGTAGAAAAAATACTTCCAAACTAATCTCCTCAGTCGTGCAGTAATAAACATCATGCAACCGATGTCTTTTAGCAGCATGCTGTTTTGGGGATGATCAATGCAGAAAATTGTGAAAATGTATGATCAATGAATTAGTTACTTCTCCAGTGGTTTGTTGGGTCGTGATTAACAAAAAAAAAGTCTTAATTTTCAAAAACACTAAAACACTAAGGGATCAATTGACATATATTAACATTGCAAAATGGATCCTCCATTAGAAACCTGGGGAAAGGGATTAAAGATAACTTTTTGCTAGGCTAATACAAAAGTGGATGATGAAAGTTTCAACTATTTTAGCTCCACTGATGCAGCCTGTACGAGTGATACATTGATAGTCAGCCCCACCAACTTGAAAAACTTAGAAAAACCTATGTTGACAATTTGGGTGAAAGTCTTCATTGACGGTTCCTAATTAATACTTGAATTTATCCACTTTAATAATGATCAAATAAATTTAATTGTCTCTAGGGAAAGTAATAGTGATCATAAGCTTGTCCCCGACCAGCTTCAATAATGAAGAAAAAAAAATAGTAAAATGAGAAAAAAATATCTGATAATAGCGGACGTAGCTCCCTCTTTCTGTCAAGGATTTGCCCACCACTTACATTCAGGGTTTGTTGTAGTTTCTGATATAAACACGTTTGCTTGCATTGACACTGCGCGCGTGAATTGATGCAATTCATCGATACAGAAAGCCCGTTGTATTTAGACGGGTCGCTAGAAACACGGTGACGAATCTGCAGGTGGAAAACTGCATGTGACAGTGGTAAGCAGTGGAGTTTAATAATTACTTCCATATTAACGACGAAGATTCTTGTTATGAGAATAATAATAGAGGTTTTTTCATTTTGGTTTTTCTCTCTATGATGCACTGATCATTCTTTCCAATGGATCGGGCAGTGCTGGTGGATTCTTGCAGCTTGAAAATGCATACGAAAACAAACGACGTATCAATTGTCAAAATCCAAGAATAACGGGTTTCTGTGCTTACCCCTAAGGGCACGCACACATCTTTCCGAATTAACATCTACTGCCAAACAATATCCCCTTCTCTTCTTGTTTTCTTCCTCACTCTAAAAATACATGTTAATTCCATTATTTATCTAAATTCTGCATCTTCATCTTTCTATAAATGCGATTTCCCCGATACGCACAAATGCTCACATAAATATTTATCTATGCGTCATTTATGACACACACACATACGCACACACACTCACACACATGCATATACGTAATTAAATCGCGTGCCACTCACAGAACCCAACCCACATGAAATGGGCCGTCATTGTTAATCAACACATATATTAGGAACCTATTTTGTATGAAGGAAAAGTTTCCTGTAGACTAAACAATATGGAAGGTCATTTCATACATGCAAAGCCAGCCAGCTGGACCAATTTGGAAACTGAAGAAACCCATGCTGACAGTTATGGTTGGCAGTTCTCTATTGTGAAAACAGAATAGTACATTACGAGAATGTAAAACACAAGCAGCTCTATTTCGAAAGAACCAAAAAAGAAGCCGATTATTTTCTTTTTCTAAGACAATTTGCTTAATTTATTTCATACATGGTTTCGTTCAGACAGGTTCCCTTGTCTCATTGTTCTTATTACATTATTTTGTTTGCTGTGTCATGTGGACATCTTTCTTTCATTGACTCTTAATAGAATATCCTTTTATAGCAAACTGTACACATCTTAGTGTCATTCTAGTTTAGCTGCGCATATTCGTTGTTGGTGAAGTGATCTCTCTTCTTGTTCAAGATCTGCGGAAGCTTTCCAGTATTTGTTTCTTTCTTCATCTTATGTTATTTCCACCTAGGGCCACCGGGCTCTCTGTGTACTCCATGACAATCGTTGCAATGTTTGTATTACTGTACGGTTTTAATAATCAATCTCTCCTCTGTTGCAATAGAGGCCTGGTTTCCTGTAATGCTTGTCTTGCTTCCCTTTTCAGCTTGTCTTTGTGTGATTTAGGAATCTCCATAAGCACAAGAAAATATGATTTGTCCTAAAAAAGACGGTATACAACCAATTCATCTTCTTAATAGTCTTCAATAACATGGAACCAGGGGAAAAGATTGACCCTCAAACTGAGAACCATGTTTAACGTTACGTAGAGGAATCACAACATAGTGCAGTATATTGGAGATAAAAGATCGGAGTCAGAGATATCATAGAACCCATTAAAAAGCTAAAGTGGCAATTGGCTGGTCACGTTGCAAGAGAGTCTGATATCTGCTGAACATCATGACTAGCAATGTGGATCCCCTGAGATCATATGTAAAACTCTGGCCGATAGAAAATAAGATTGCGTGGCGAATTAGACGAGTTCAGAAAGTTTTAGGTTCCATATCTTGACTTTTGATCAATTTTCTTCCTAGGAAGGAATTTTCCAACTCTCTCAAAATGGATTTTGCCTTTTCAGCATCAATTGGTACTTTGGAATGTGAAATGGATGAAGTAAACTACAGATACTTACATCTGAAGAGGTGGCTGGATATTTGTTCCAGTTTACAGAAGAACTATTTTTTGAAAATAATTTCTAGTACTGTATCACGTCTGGTCAGTATCGAACGGAAAATTTTTGTCTAGATATGTGAAACACAGTGTTGTCACTATTATAAATTGATTTATTTTTTTACTTTGGCATTCAGGCCGTTATATAATCAAAAGTTGTAAATAAAAAACAGAACAAAAAAAAAAACGAGACTGGAAACTGGTCCTAATTAATGAATGGGTCATGATGTCATCATTTAGAATAGCATGAACCTGTCTAACACAGCCACCATCCGGAAAGGTCCGCTGGGGTTACGTTTATTTTCGGCTTCTCTTATTTGTCTTCGTGGCCTTTCAACGGATACGATTTTCCACATGACTGTAAAAAGTTTGAAAAACTGTCGAAACACAAAGACCTGAGAATCGAGATCACAAAAATGTAACAACTTGAGACTGAAACAATATCTGTTGTTATAGGTCCCATTCAGGATTATGAAAAATGCATTGACAAATATGTAGGTAAAAAAGGTGCTGGGGAAACTCCTTTTTCGAGCCAGAGCTATTTTTGAGGGCCCTCAATCCAACATTAAGGTCGACCTTGTGTCATATCTTGCTCCTTGTGGCAGCGGAGTAAATAGGGAAAAACCCTTTTTCTGGCCTGTTTGGCTCTTATCAAAGTGTAGTATCTGCATCTCGGCCTTGCTCGATGTATCAGTACTGACACTTGGCAGCAGTATGGGGCGGAGACTGGTTGGACAGGGGTTTTCAAGACCAAGTGCGCAGGTGCCATAAGTTAGCTGATGGAGGCTACGCATTGTTGGGTTCATCAGGATTCGTCCTTGGGTTCTCTTTCTCGGCCCAGTTGCAGAGGAACAGTTCGCCCAGGGGAGGTGCTGTCCAATTGCCCTAAGACGGACGATAAAAAACAACATATGCTAGTGCCAACTAAGTCATGGATTCGTTGCCTGCCAAACGTTCTAAGCCGAATCTTGATGTATGACGAAAACTACTAAACAACGAAACGAATAATGATAATAATAATAATAATAATAATAATAATAATAATAATAATAATAATAATAATAATAATAAAAATAATAATAATAATAATAATAATAATAATAATAATAATAATAAAGGACAGTGAAAAACTGGAAAAATACCAAGATCAGGCAAGAGAACTGAAGAAGATGTGGAACATGACAGTCAGGGCAGTACCAGTAATAATAGGCGCATTCGGAACTGTCCCAAAGACACTGTGGACGCGTCTGGAGGAACTCGAGATAAAAGGTAGAATTGAGACTGTACAGACCACAGCACTGCTAGGAACTGCACGGATACTGGTGAAAGTACTAGAAATATAAGTCCAAAATGTAAGCAGTGGCCTAAGAGAGGAAAGGAAAACGGAAGCAGAGATGTGAACCATAGCGCTGGCGTGATAGGTGAGGGAGAGAAGAGATGTGGGCTGAAGAACTGAGGAGACTTACTGTCACTCAACCCTCAGCAATAACCACCAGGCAACTGCTGTGAAACTGTAAACCACAGTATTGCTGTGGTCTATGAGAATGTGGAGAGGAGGATTGGAGCCTTGAGGAGACTTGCTGTCACTCAACCTCCAACTATAATCACCAGGGAACTTGTGTGAAATTTCAAATAATAATGATAATTACCTGAGAACAAGTCAAAAGTGGCCAGAAAACCAAGTGGGAAGGAAGTATAAGATTCTTTTATGCAAAATTGAATTCTCTTATGCAAAATTAATGTCTAGCAAGAGCCATTTTCCCCCGTGAATATTCAATTGAATTTATTTCCTTTTTCGAATAAATCATCCACCATTTTACATTCCAACGTACTAACGGGTTTGAGGTGGGAGCAGACAGAGCTGACAAGGCCTAGTGCCAACTAGAAACTGGACTCTTTAAGACTTGAAAGAAAGAAGGGAGAGATATGAATATATCACCAGTACTGGTAGCGAAGTAGTCTAGAGGTAATGGTTAGTAATATAGGTTCTAAATAGGTGGTGAAGGAGAAACACTCTACCACACGGTTTGATGTTGCACTCATACTTATTCTTTCTCTTGGTGAGAAAATACCTTGGGTGCTACGAGCCAGGGTGTTCTGGGGTTATTCCTGGATCACATCAGTTTTAACCAATCTACAAAGGTCCAGTGTTACAAGAAAGCACCAAAAACCAAATATGTCAGTACAACCAAATCAATCTACCGCAGAAAATGGGGCACACATTCAAGATTTGCATGTCATAACCGGCAGGTGCTCTCTTGTTAGCCATCAAGGGGGAAACAGTTGTCATACCACAACTGCAGGATGAAACGCACTAACTTAATGGCCTTCAGGAGGGACACAGTCATTGCCAAGTTACTATTAGCCAAAGTCCCAGCTCTTGCTCCACTTAAGACAACCAGGAGGGACACAACCATCACTGAGCAGCAGTTAGCCAGAACAAGAAAATGGACAAAAGAAGACATGAAGTTATTCCCAAAACAAACCATCAATGCGGTGCAATACGGAACAAATGTTCAGAATATAGAAAGAAAATCTACCGTTGAGGTTTCAAATCAGCGTCTGGGTGGTCAAGTGAAACAAACTCTAAAAAACTAATAGATCTCAGTGATAGAGTAACAAGGGATCTGCAATAAAATAAAAAAGAAACAAAAACAGGTTTACCTGGAAAGAAACCTCTCAATACAACCAAAATTATCAACGATGAAATGGGGGGAAAACCACAAGAAAACAGAAAGTCTCAAAACGAAAGAATACACCAGAAATATACTCTGACGCCCCAACAGAGAGGACTAAAAGCCCATATACTTACTCTGAATGAAATAATGCAAAAAGAAAAAAAATACACTGCCAACTTTTGGGGACAAAGATTGAAAGAAACCACAAGAGACAACCAGACGTGCCAACTGCCTCCTCTGGCACATCGAAACAAACGTTCCAACGGAGCTCAACAACCTAATCCACACTAGAGCAGCAATGGTAACGGATCTCTGTACAACACAATGGGGAATCCAAGATAACAGGAACAAAAATTTATTCTTGTAAGACAATGGGACAAATACTACATGAAACAAAATGGTATCCCGTGGTAGTGGTAGAAATACACCAGAGGGGACCAGCCAAAAAGGCAAGACTGAGGAGATATAGACATAAAAACGCCCAATACACACAGAACCGCACATTTTTCTAAGATTTGAGTGAAGAAAAGAAACAGAACATGAACCCAGATGCTACAGAGACAAAGAACTCTTGGAACAGGATATAGGGACACCCAGAAAGAAACGACGAGGCCCCAGAAGGGACAGATAGCATGAAAAAAATCCAGGTAATGAACAATGGAGAACAAATAGTACTGAATGAAACCACACCCTCTAAAGAATAGCCAACTGGAAAGCATGAGGACCTGATGGGATCCATAGATATTGTCTAAAGAAATTCACATCAGTTCAAGAATATATGACCAGAGACAGAATTACCCTCTTTTAAAAGGACACTGAAAAAAGGAACCAGGCTAGCAATTACAGACCAATCTCATGCCTACCACTAATGTGGAAAATTCTGACCGGATAGACAGCGAAGATATCCATGGGGAGAAGGGGGCTTCTGCCAGAAGAACAGAAAGGATGCAGGAGAGGAACCAAGAGACAGATGAATTTTTCTACATCAAGCAGATCATCTTAAAAAAGTAAGAAAAGAAAAAAGAACGTTGCAATGGGATAAATAGACTAAAACAAAGCATACGACATGGTTCAACACAAGTGGATTCTCAAATGTCTCAGAATATTCACAACCATACCCAACAATATGAAAAACTGGAAAGTAAAATTGACAACTACATTGACCACACAAGATTGATACAAATACCTTGGATTCCTTGGATGTGAATAAAACAGAAAGTAATGGAGGGGGAAATAAGAACAGAGTACTTTAGGAGGATAAGGAAAATATCAAAAACTAGAGTAAATAGCGGGAATTTGATGAGAAGAATGAACACATTGGTGGTATCAGTAGTAAGATACATAGGATGGACAGAGTAGAACTCCTGTCAATGGATCAGTGAGCAACAAGAAAATTACCATGCACGAGGCCTTACACCCCAGAGACGGCACGGATAGGCTGTACATGAAGGGGAAACATGGTTACAGAAGACTGATCAGCATTGTAGACTGTGCCCAGAAGGGTCAAAGCAGGACTAGAAAAGTATGTACAAACAAACAGTTGAGACATTATAAAGAACGCCTAAAGCAGCGCAGTGAACAACAAAAAAGTAACCAACCGAGGGGCAACACAGTAAACAATGAAAGCAAAATAGGAACAGAAAAGACTATACAGAGAAGTCAAAAGATAGACACAGAATGTTGCAGATGATAGATCATTTACATGGTTACGCAAAGGAAACCTGTGGAAAGAAACGGAATCGCTCATCATGACAGCCTAAAACAAGTGCATCAGAAAAAACTATATCGAAGCAAACATCAACAGAACAAAAAACAGCAAGTGCCGTCTATGTAGGGGAAGGGATAAGACCGTAAGCCATATAACTGGTGAATGTAGTCAGCTCTTCCAGAAGAAGTATAAACACAGAAGATCGAGTAGCAATAGTGATACACAGAGAACTGAGCAAGTGAATAGTATTTATCCATACAAAAATGCGATACCAGCACAAACCTGAGACAGCCCTGGAGGATGGAAGTCACAAATTACTCTGGGACATCTAGCTACCCGATCCAAGTGAGAAAACCAGACCAGGTTATTGTGGACAAGGAAAGAAAAACCTGACAAATAAAAGATATCACCGATCCTGCTGATCACGGTGTAAATGGGAAAGAGCAAAAAGCTGGGAAAATACCAGGACCTAGCAAGGGAATGGAATAAAGTGAGGAACATGAAAGTCTGGGTAGTACCAGAAATAGTTGGTGTACTTGGAACCCTACCAAAGAACGATAATGGAAGAACTGGTGACTAAAGGAAGGATAGAGACTATACAAACCATGGCGCTACAGAGGACAGTGCTAGAAATAAGAGATCTACGACCCCCACGAGTTGACAATGGTCTAACAGGGAGGAGAGAAGGGGAAAAGGAAAGTGATGGTGGAGGTAAGAACCACAGTGCAGCTGTGATAGGTGAAAGAGAGATGATATGAGAGGACAGCTGGAAAACCTAGAGAGACTTATTGTCACACAGCCTCCAGTGATAATCACTCGGCAGATGGTGTGAAACTATAAACCACGGCATTGCTGTTGACTGTGAGAGTGTGAAGAGGAGGGCTGGAGACTTGAAGAGACTTGCTGTCATCCAGTTCCAAGCTGTGACCACCAGGCAACTGGTGTGAATAATAATAATAATAATAATAATAATAATAATAATAATAATAATAATAATAAGTTGGGAAAGTTTCTGCGTATGTAACTCTTTTTCAACTTGTCATGACGTCACTCGTTTTTGATGTTGTTATGACAAACTAAAATACAATCGAACTCAATAGTTGTAGTCAAGGAATATATTTCATAAAAGAAATTCGATGTTTACAAAAAATACCGAGAAATCGCAAACGCCAGTTGACACAACATGACGTCATGGCATCACTTTTTCTTTCCTCCTTTCTCTTTTATTCATGTCTTTAATTCAGAAGTCTTAAATTTCAACCGTAGGAGTTTCACAACAACAACAACAACAACAACAACAATAATAATAATGTGACACGATAAAACGGGAAGAGATGAAGGAGAAAATTAAGAGAGAATACCTCAGAAGGATAAGGAAAATATTAGAAACCAAATTAAATAGCAGAAATCTAATAAAAGGAATGAACACCTGGGCTGTGTCAGTAGTTAGGTATACAGGACCATTTCTAGGATGGACAAAGGAAGAGCTCCAATCAATGGATAGGCGAACAAGGAAACTTATGACGATACATAAAGCATTACACCCTAGGGATGATACAGATAGACTATACGTTAAGAGAAAAGAAGGTGGTAGGGGGCTCATCAGCATAGAAGATTGTGTCCAGAGAGCTAAAGTAGTCCTAGATAGATATGTGCAAACAAATAGTGAAGAAATCATAAAGAGCGCGAGGGATAGTGCAACAAACAATAAAGTAGAAAACAATGGAACAGTACAGCAAACTAGAAAAGAAAAGTGGGAAGGGAAAAAATTGTACGGCGAGTTTAAAAGACAGATAAAAGATATAGTAGACGAGAAATCATGGACGTGGTTACGAAAGGGAAACCTTAAGAGAGAAACAGAATCGCTCATCATGGCAGCCCAAAACAAAAGCATAAGGACAAACTACATAAAAGCAAAAATCGACAGAACACAGACAAACAGCAAATGCCGCATGTGCGGTGAAAGAGATGAGACAGTAAACCACATAACTAGTGAATGTAGTCAGCTCGCCCAGAAGGAGTATAAGCATAGACACGATAGAGTAGCAACGATGATACACTGGGAACTAAGTAAACAAATGGGATTCAACCATGGGGAAAAGTGGTATCAGCACAAGCCAGAGGCAGTTTTGGAGAATGACAACCACAAACTACTGTGGGACTTTGACATCCAAACTGACCACCTCATCCAGGCAAGAAGGCCGGACTTAGTAATAGTAGACAAAAAAAGGAAGGCCTGCCAAATAGTAGACGTTGCTGTACCTGCAGACCATAGAGTAAAAAAGAAGGAGGGTGAAAAAAGGGAAAAATACCAGGACTTAGCAAGGGAGATAAGGAAAATGTGGAACATGAAAACCAGGGTAGTACCAGTCATAGTGGGAGCACTAGGAACTGTCCCCCAAACGCTGAGGGAGAGACTGGAGGAGATCGGGATTAGGGGGAGGATAGAGACCGTACAGACCACAGCGCTACTTGGAACTGCACGGATACTGAGGAAGGTGCTAGAGATATAAGTACTGCAACGAATAGTAGCTCTGTCATGATATGCGAAAGAGGGAGGAGACGTTAGCTGAGGACCTGAGGAGACTTATTGTCACTCAGCCTTCAGCGATAACCACTGGGCAACCGGTGTGAAACTGTAAATCGCAGAATTACTGCGACCTATGAGTACTGGGGGAGGAGGGCTGGAGACTTGAGGAGACTTGCTGTCACTCAAACTCCAGCGGTTACCACCAGGCAACTGGTGTGAGATTCCAAATAATAATAATAATAATAATAATAATAATATCATTATTATTATCAACAATATTATCAAAATATTGATGGAAACTTTCAAGATCATCTACTTTTCCCATTTTTGTCGTCTGAACTAACAGCATTGCTGGTTCAATCGGACAAGATCAGTTTCAATTGTATTATGACTGCTATAAAAGGATGCAAAATTTGAAATATTTTTATTTATTGATTCTAATATTGGAGATGAAAGATACATCTATTTTGAATGTTTCTAACGCTAAGATATATTTACAAATCAACGGATATAATGCAACGTATGTTTTTTTTTCAAATAAAATAAAATGACTAACATATTTAAAAAAAAAAAAAAATTTGACTCATGTTTACTGTAGAAATATTCGCAGTTGTGAGTACGATTTTGGTCCCACACTCGAATACATACCACCCAGTGACCACGTGATTTATAGTCACATTGAGGGAAAGACAAAAGAGTTCGTTTCAGTGGAAAACGTACAAAAAGCAAGAAAGAAAAAGTGAGAGGTTATAAATTGAAGAAATAGACTGTACGAAGAGGGGAGAAAAATATTAAAAAAAGGAGACAAAAGGAATTTAGGCAAATGGCAATTGAATAGAAAGAATGGGGAAACAATCATTGAAACTGAAATTGGACGTCCACAAATGAGTACACCCTACAGAGAATATTTTTTGGCGACAAAGTGTCAATGTTGTACAGTATACTTGATAATAACCGTTTTGATTGAGGAATGTTCCACTACTAACAATAAAATTCGGTTTGATTGGTTGAGGAGGAAAATTAACTTTGTAAAATGGCAGAGTGTACTCACTTGTTAGTGATACTGTAAATAACAAAAATGATAGATAATTCGTATGATTACCAAGTTTTGCTTAGTCTTGCATGTAGCTCTCAAATCGCTAAGAGTATCGGCTATCCCTAAGTGGTCACCCATCCAAGTCGTGAACAGTCTATTGCTGTTGAGCTCCGCTGATCTGGTGGGAACTAATACTTCGACTCCAAACCAGATTCAAATATCGATCATGGAATCATTAAATTAGAGAAGATGGGAGAAAAGAGAAGGAAGAAAAAACAAGAGAAATGATATAGAACAGATAGGAGAAAAAGAACGGAGGGTAGAAGAGAAAAGGGGAAGAGTAACCAGCAATTTATGGCTAAAAGAAATGACATCAACAATGAAAAATATATAAGCAGGAAGAAAGGGTGGGGGAATAAGGAGGAAATTGAGGAATGGAAATAAATTCAGGGAACCCAAACAAAACGTGGCCAAAGCAAAGAATGTCTGTCAACTCCGATATTTATGTGGGTGCAAACCTGACACAACAAACTACAAACTGTGAATGAAATTTTGTTAGTCGAGAGACAAAAACTTTTGGGGGCAAAGGACGGTAAATTTAGGAGTGAAAGCAAGTGAGAAACAAACAAGGAAGATGTATGGCTAGTCACTCAATAGGCACAGTTGCATGACCAACATCTTTTGCAGTCTGCGTTGTTGGGAGTGATCAATTAAAAGATTTAAAAAAAGGTCTGATGAACGGTGCCGCGCTCGCTATGACATATTGAAAGCAAGCAAGATTTCATCAAATCAAAATAATACGTGCTCTCTTTCCTCTCTCTCTCAGCAACTTATGAAAATGCCATGTAAACTTAAAACTAAGTCACACTACCAGTATTGGACAAAAGATAAAGAAATAGATTATACAACTACACCTTTTCTCATTTGGCCTCTAATAAAGCGGAAACAGAGTTGTAGCTATATATAAAATCGAGTTATCCCTAGAATGCTAACTTGAAAAGATATTGGAAAAATCTGGATTACTTGTCAGTAAATTATAAAACTTGGGAATATGTAAAAAGCAGAAGATTGAAAAGACAAAATAGTTATCTTTGTTGTGACGTTTATAAACCTATGGTGGTTTTCAAGCAGAAGACAAAGGTTCTTTCGTAAGTCATTTCAAGGCTCAAACAAGTTTTTTTTTCATATAAAAAAGTATAATTAAACAACATATAAATCGGAAATTATCGCTATAATGAAATTAAACGCTTGACTTTTGTTCTGTATTGAAACGTCAGTTTAGCGCGTCGAATGAATTGTTTCCGTCGAACCGTACGAATCCATAGTGCACAACCTGATGGAGAACGAATTAATAGCTTCTCTTAATTGCATTGATATTCAATGAATATGTTGTGAGATTACATTTTTCCAATGAAAAGTGAACTTTTTAGAGCCTTTGTGTGACTTCTGAAGCCTCTGTATCCTGGTTAAACACCGCCATAGGTTTATATTCGCCAATGCAGAGATTATCGACCAGGAGACAAGGAGAGAAAGAAGGAAAAAGGAAGGAGGAGAGAAAAAGAAAGAAAAATACAGCAAGATTTATCAATTGTTATTCGTACTTTATGCTTTCGGGTCACAATCATATAAACAATTTCACAAAAATATGAGCATCCAAAAGAATATTCTTGTGGAAAAAAATGTTGAAAGACGAGAAGTGGAAGAGGTGAGAGATTAGTAGAGGCCTTTTATCTAATTTTGGAATGTCAGGAAAAGTCAGAAATAATGAAATTATCATGAAACTATGCAAAAGGAAGCTTAGATTTGGAAAACAAGAAAAATTTAAAGAATAACTGACGGAAGGACTTAGAACAACTGAGAAGTGCAAGTGATTAAGTGGAGTAAAAACAAAGATAAAAGAATCAGGTCTGGTTAATTACTCAATGGAAACTGTCACATGGCCCAAGTCTTTTGGCAACATGCCGTATTGTGGGTGATCTATTAGAACATTGGGAAAAGTGGTGATCAATTCAAATGTTGCATCTCTAGCATTTGCTGGGCAGTGATCGCTAAAAGAGTTTGAATTAAAAAAAAGAACTGGACTCAAACTAAAGATCAAACCAGCGTGAGCTTACATTGCAATCTGAACTCACCTGTAAAAGCCCATTTATTGGGCAGAATTTGAAAAAACCAAAACAAAAACGATTTCCTGGACATATCAAGGAATACATATTTAATTTTTCAACCTTTTAGCTTGATTAGCGTGGCCTGTGCACATGATCCATACATACTCAGCCAGCCAGCCAGCCGGCCGGACTCACTTGAAAACTGAAGAAACATGTTGACAGTTTTGGTGACAAACTTACAGATTCTAATAGGGATAAAACACATGAAACGAGAAAGTTATAGAGAAAGGAAGGGAGAGAAAGAGAGAGGGAGAGAGAGAGAGAGAGAGGAGGGATAAGTAATAAATCAGAAAAAGAAAGAAATGTAATATTATTCCTATATTGATAGGACAGTTCATTTCTGAAGTTTTTTCGTGTTTTGTGATTTAAAAAAAAGTCACTAACAAATCGTGCTCTGCGAAAGTCGGCAGCGTTTTCAGCAACAGCCACACGAAATCAGGACCAACTGATTTGTAGCAGGCTCTCCTGCCGACTGAACCAAACAGATAAGTCTTACATATGAACAAAAGTTTATCTTACAAATATGCAAGGACATATTTCATTCAAATGATCAAATACATTCATACAAAACTATTTTTTATATTTTTCATCTATATATACAATACTAAGGTTGCAGTCATCGTCTTTCGTCGGAATAGAAATAAAAGTTGGGATTTTATCCTGAAGCAGTCAGGCTTGTTCTCACTTGTCACGGGGGAGAATTCTCTTTTGATTCTAACATTTCTATAACTTATGCAAAGTGTTCATTTATTTTTTCTACCAACTGGAATTATGTTCGTTCTTTGTTAAGCATGACATCTTTTTTTCTATGATGTCTTTACGCCCAACATTGTAATTCCTTAGAAATGATAACTTATACTCTGATTTTTGACCGACATATAGTGTAACAGTAGGGACAATGGGATATGGAGAAGGAATGTACTGGAGTCGCATATATGATCTCTTCATTTGAAGATAACGCAAAAGAAACTATCTGGGAATCATAACATTGAATATTGATAAAAGAAGACTATTTTTAGATAAGCACTATTCAATTGCAAAAGCGTAATTTTATAGGACCATTGCTTGCATGCATACATATGCATATGGATTACATTTATAAGAAATGAAGAATCAAAGCCCGGGTGATGCTCTTGTCATCATCATTATCATCAGTCTTTTACTGTCCTTCGTAGATCTGGCCCAGGATCTGCCAGAGCTTTCTATCATGGGCGTCGCAGATCCAGAATTTTCTGAACTTGTTTAGTTCGTTTCTTCATCCTGTATTCTGCCGGTTTTAGTTGTGTGTTTGATCTCACGGGATCCATGTTATAAGGTGTGTCAAGGTTATAAATATCTGTGTGTATGTGTGAGAGTACACCGCGATCACTCGGCAACTCATCATTGTATGGGGTTATAATTAGTCAGTATACAAGGCAATGCAGTGTAGAATTCGAAGTTGTTAGAGTTAGTGGCTCTCCAGGAATCCAATTAAGTAAGTAAATCTCTATGACCCTAGATGTCAGCCATCAAAGGAAAACAAGGATGCTCAGTTTCTCTTTGTGTCACCGCTGTAAAATGTCTCTAAAACGCTAGCTTCCTGTCAGACATTAAACAAAACCATAAGGGCGCTTGGTCTATCCTAGAACATAAAAATCCCCAAATGCTTGTTCTAGGGTGATGGCATGACTTTTCCCCTGTCCTCTAAGCAGGAAAAGAACAGTTCCGAATCTCAGGAATCGCATCCGGCGACAATATCGTCATCGCTTTCTTCAAACTTCCAATGAATTTCCTCCTTTGACTTCGACTCTTCAGAATTCATTGTTACTTACTGCTAATTACCAATTACTAATAATGGTTACACTCAAGTATTTCATTTGGAATTATTTTACATGTCAGTAATGGCAAACTGCCCCTTCCAAACGTGCACTTTTGGACTGTTCCCTGCACTAGTACAAATAACTTTGAAAAAAAAAAGTTAAAATTCCATCTATTCTTTGAGACTAATTCCTGTTGTGCAATTCAAAATCTAGACTCTGCTGATTTCATTCACTTGCTTGCTTTGAACGAAATGAAATTAGTTTCTCTTAACAAAATGTTCACTTGAACTAGTTTGCAATGAGTATAAACCATAGACTTTAATTGTAGGGACATGGTCGTCTGGGAGGCTGTCAAAAGACATCTTGTACGGACAGCTGGCCATTAGCAGCAGGCGGGGCCGCCTCTGCTACGACTCAAGGACGTCTGCAAGAGAGAAGTAAATACTTGCGATATCACCTGAGGCAAATGGGACAATATCTCTCCAGACAACTAATAAATAAAAACGGTGGATCATGGTGCCTGCCGACTGACTATGTGAATTGGCATTGCAGACGCAATTGTCAGGAGTGGTCGCCTTCAGTGGAGAGGAGTGATCGAAGGAAGTGGGCTACTGCAACTCTCACAACTCACACGTATCTGTTACGCCAGATGCAACAGGTACTACCACTCCTTCTTTAGTCATGGTCTCCCAAGAATGATAACGACAGAACAAACGGTATTCAGCTATCAGTTTCCAACTTATTTTCTATAATTATCACTTTACATGAAGGAGTTTTAGCCATTTGCAAAAGCTCAGTTGAAAGTAAAGAACCTAAAAAAGTTCAGCATATGTTGGAGGGGTAATTGTAATTTTGTCCCGTTTCCTAATTAGTCTGACGATAATTTCTTTTTTTTTCTCAATCTTAAAGTCAATCTACAAATTTTTAAGGCCTTAAAGATGCAAACGAATCACCAAATCAGAAAATTAAAGTCATCATCACATCGTGGTTGCTGAAGGCGACCGAGGGATTTAAAAAAAAAGGGTGAAAAACATTGAATTTAAAAAAATATCGAAATTTGTGGCAATCGTATTCAACATTATTGGAGCGCTACAAACGGTCACGTGATCATTGCAAAAAAAAAAAAAAAAAATCCCGGAAAGAATTAAAAACAAGAATCGAGCATATTCGGAGAACAGCATAATCAAAATCATTCAGAATATTGAGAAAAGTATCTGAAGATTAAATGCACGTACAGTCAGAAGTGTTGGCTGACACAACTGATGTTAAATCCTTCATGTATTTTACATTATCAACATAACCCGAGAGACATTTGGAAGATTTTGGAGGGATGGAAGTCATCAAGATATCGTCTCGATTGCTTGAATCTAGCTTAAATTCAATCATTTTTTTTGTTGCTTTTAACGTTCTTTAGTCTGGCTAGGAATAAGGTGACCTTAATCCAAAATTCACCTGTAATTGGAATCAGATGGAGCGGGGTAACGCCACCTATCTAATACTCATTTTCCGCCGGAGTTGAACCCCGGTTGAAATTCTACCGCTCAGGATATTGTTTAGCTGCAATATGACTGAAAAGGAGCTAATTCAATCCTGAATAGATTTCTGTTCAGCCCTGATGATCTCGGATGCCAGCTCCACATATCCTATCATCTTTCTTTGGCCAAATAAACCTCACATACAAATATACCTCGGAGAATTGTTTGGCTGCAAAATGACTGAAAAAAGGGTTATTTTAATTGGAATCAAAAGATTTATTGCCAAATTTCAGCTCTATGTATGCAAAATTGTGACCAAAAACTTTGACCTCCGTTGTAAAGTACCCAAATGCCAAGATAAAGCACCTTCATTGCAAAGTTTTGGCGAACGTACTTTGAAAATTGGCTTAAATGGCCAGAAATGACATTTGGTATAGTTGAAAGACATCTGAGATCAACTTCACATATCCCATGTCACAATTAATGTTTAGTTAGTCTTCTTGCCTAACAATAAGTCAATAGACATTGTAGTTTTAGCGTGACCGACTCACGGACAAATAAATAAATAAGCAAGAGTCTCAAAAATTAGTAGAGATTGATATTTATTATATAACATATTGACTACTATTTATAATCGAGCTCCCCCAGGTTATCGCAGCGTGGCAATCAGGTATAACCTCTCAATTTATTCTCCCATGTGTCTGGTGTCCTCGAACCAACATTACTCGTGATGAGAATTGAATAATAGACAAGAATGCAAATATTTGATTCATGTATCATTACAAGGTCAGTAGGAGGGATCTATTCGACTCCCGGGCTAGATTTACGGCTTGTGCTCCCTTGATGATCTACACAAGGGAAACGGTCGTTAGTCAGACGATGTGAAAATGGAACAAAGAAAAGGCCGTATTTGTAATATACTGCTACCTCGACATTTATTGACAGTCCACGCCAAGATTGTTTGAAAGGAAAACTACCTCTAGAAATATTGAACTGGGTGATCAAGTCGAAGAAATCATTAAAAAAAACTTGGCTCTCATACATGGATTTTCTGCGAAATAAGAAGAAAATGAAAAATTACCAGGGAGACTCCTTGAGAGAAGAATGAATAAAAAAAAGAGCATCGGATTGTCACAAAGGTGGGGGCGAAATTAGACAGGTAAAATTATCGAACTTGAATTCAAGACAAAGAAAGAGAGAAGCGAGATCTGAAACAGAGAATGGGAACACTCAACAACCCATCGTGGCAAACCTAAAACATAGGATAAAAAAAACTGTTCTATGTTGATGCAAGAATGGTGACATGGGTATTCAGAAGCTACTGAAAAAGCAGACAGAATTCCCCATTTCAAAACAACGAAGGCATATTTTGAAACGAGGCTCATTGAGGAAAAATACTAAATAAAAAGACGAATATTTGAAAATTTAGAGAAAAGCATCACAAAATGAGAGAGTGACTGGCAAAAACAATAGGAAACATTCCAAGTATTGGAAAAAGAAAAATCATGGGGATGAATAATTCCACGTTGAACAGGACAGTTTTGTATGTAAATCAGATTTTGTGCTGAGACGAAGCTCCTGTTCTTTCTGTAAAAGCAATGATTTGACGATGACAAAAGAAAAATGAAAAGAAGAAAGTCTAAAAGATTCATTTCACATCGCTGATATTACAACTTTTTACCATAGAAAGATGATTTCGGGGATATACACAACACATATTCATGTGTAAGAGAGTGGAGGAATTTAAACAGATCCGTGTTATTCTATGAATAATTCTCCTATAAAGATAATTATAGTTTGACAAATTGATGAGTCTTGATTGATAATGTTCCTTTAGGATAAGTGTTTTTCTCATTCATAGCCAACCAACCATTTATTTGAGACGGCCTTTGCAGAGATTCCTTCGCGAACGGCAATTTGATTTCGTCGGCTATTAAGCCAGGCTTTGTCACATGATAGGCCGTGGAACTGAAAAGTGACAAATATCACTCACAGATCGATAGGTATGAGTTTGTACCGGTTCCGAACATCTAGCTTGAGTGGCCCCAAAGCATCGACGCCCATCTGCTGAATAGGTTCCAAAACTGCTAAAACTTGTGACAGACCGTGTGGGAACGTCTGGATTATCTAACTTCCATGGCAGTCCTTCATGGCAACACATTCTCTATAATAGCTGCAGGAACAGACTGTGTTTTTCTTTAAATCTTTCAATACTGACGCAGGCCCTGCTTTTGTTCGTATAATATCGAACAGCGGTCAAGTATTTTCTGAAGATAAAATACTGTAGGTTGACGAATTCATTCAAATTATTCCTTCATATGTTATCTATTAACTGCTTGCATTGCTTTTTGTTATAAAGAAAAAGATACATATCGGACAGAATAATCATAAATACGTTATTCTTATTTAAAAGAGAATGTCGGTTGATACAGATGACATAACACATTTATGATCATTGCTGCTTATATATATATATATATATATATATATATATATATATATACATATGCACATACATATGGACATATATATATATATATATATATATATATATATATATAAATAATTATTGTGTCATCCACAGACAGCTGTTTGGATGAATTACATCTCTTGTGTGGTTATAGACTTTAACCCATCCAACACCGCAAGGCAGAATTGAAACCCTCACATCGGACCTAGAGGCCGATATACTACCTCTGGACAATGGAACTTGGTGGTCAGTGAGGCTGAATTTATGCGATATATTCATTTACGCAGAAACTCCTCATCCACTGGAGGGCTCTATTCGTATGGAAGAGCATTGCATAAGCTTACGATGGATGAGTTACCTCACTTAAAGAGTGCTCAACCCTGAATAGAGGAGCATCAATAATATATATATATATATATATATATATATATATATATATATTTATTTATTTATTTATTTATTTTCTGAACTCCCCAGTTACTCGTTCATTGCTGTTCGAATTAAGATATGGAAATGTGTACGCAGTCAAGATTCCCAAATGAATTATTTGATATCGTCAAATAATACAAATCGTGTTGAACTCAAAATCATTTATTCTTGAACGCAATAGTTTTAGTACAAAAAATCAGTTTTCTTCCATAGATAAGTTTGATATTTATTTCAAAAAAAGGATATAACGTCAAATGCAGCGATGCAAAGTCTTCTTTCTACTCTCTATCCCCGTCAAGCCTGTCTTTCTGCCCCTGGCGCTATGAGCGTCTCTTGTTTCCTTTTTGTCAATTTCATGACTTCATTACTTTGCAATATGTTTCACTGAAATTTGGTATGAGGGCTTGTGAAGAGATTGGCCCTCGGCGATCCGATTATTGGTTAAGATTTTTACAAACATAAACACTGTCTTTTTTAACAACTGGGAAATTTTCTAAGATCTTGACCGATTTTGATGAAATTCGGCTATGATGTTGACAAAATCTCAGGGATTGATGGATGGTGAGTTATGGTAAATCCTGTTGCTGGTTTACATTTTATATGTGAATCAACATACGTCAATAGGTGAAAGTATTTAACTTTTGAACTGCTAGGCCAATTAGAATGAACATTGTCATATAGGTTCTTAGGCACCCATTTACTGAAATATACAACGTTTTCATGAATTTTAAGATTCGATCAAAATAGAGATAGACATCTTGGAGTTATTGGTCCGAATAAACAACTACCCTCTCTCTCTTTCTCCATTTCAACCGTTTTCTATTGAGGACTTTTATTCTTTCAGGATTTTTTCAAGCTATCTGAATATTCTCGTAGACCAAATCATTGATATCTTTATGACTTTTCTACCATTTCGTCTTTTACTTTCTGTTACTCTTGATTTAAAAAGCTGGTTTCATTTGTCCTGAAGTCAAACTTTACATTCCTCTACTTTTTTTTTTTTTTGTACCGTTTCCATCTGCTCCAGATGCTATTTCTGACCCTTTCGCTATTCCTTTCCTCCTCTCCTACCGTCCGCTGTCCAGACGCAACTAGAAAAATCCTGGCCACACGATAAATGTCCGATTGTCAGTGGAACTCAATCGATAGTGAACAAAAGCTTCGGGAATGCTGAATGGACTCGTCCCTCCTGATTGCAGTCATTGATTGAAGCTTTAAAACGAACACGTCAGGGCCTCCATTCAATTCTACCGCAATCCACTGGAAGTATTTCCTAAACCTTATCCTCTGTATTTATTCTTGCAGCCGCTAAAGCAATGTTTATTCCTCTGCAGTACAGTTATATCCGAATAACTGATGCCAGGAAACGCGATGCATTTTGCAACAAAACATCCCATGTTCTCCATTATAGCTTTGGAGTGAATGCTGTAATTTTTGAATTGATTAACCCTTTTAAAGAAAAGTCCATTGAGCTCTGAGCAAAAGTAATGATTTGGCTTCAGTCATATGGTGCCAATCAAAAGTACCCAATATATCTGGATGAATTCAGATATTTCGTTCTTTTTGCGTATTTTTAAAAAAATTGAATTCGTGATTTCAGCACATGTATCAGTGAGTACACGATATTTGTTAGGATATTATGAGAAAGGCTGAAATGATGATTATGATGATTATTATTTCATTAATTGTATGGTTTGAATGAAAAAAAAATCTCTATCCAAGAATTAACGATCCAAATAAAGAACTAGTTGCCCCCACCTTTTACTCTCTACCTTTCTCAACCCTTTTTCTGTGGGGAGCCTTTATACTTCAGAGATTTTTTCAGGATATCTCGATATTTTCTGAGACCAAATCGTTGATTGCTTTATTGCTTTTCTACAATTTTTTATTAAGCGACCAACCAGGCTACTATTTTCCTCCTCTTCATTTACCAAGCAGTGAACAATGAAAGAAAAAAAAACAGGTCAAGTTAGTCACTTAATAGAAACTATCACTTGACCAACGTCTTCTGGCAAGCATGTTTGGTTGGTGGTGATCAATTAAAAAAATTGAAAGAAGGTGATGAATGAATAAGTTACTCCTCTTGCCGTCTGTTGGACTGTAATCACTAAAAAAAAGTCTGATCTTTCAAAAAAAAAAAAAGTACAAATACTACAGGACAAAAACTAAGACACTAATTGAGATTTAGATTGAGCCCTTCTACAAGAAACCTTTTCTCGGGAGTGGGAAGCCAGCCAGCCAGCCAGCCAACTCAAATCAAAAAGAAACCTTTGTTGATGCTTAATAAGTTGATGTTGATAGTTTCGTTTGACAGTTTTTCATATCGATCAACACGCACTGTTCAACCCACTTATAAATATGTGAACCTTTTTTTTCTTCCATTTTCTTTCTCTTAATGCTGTGTTCCTTCATATTTTCATTTTCTAGTTATCTGGAAATAGTTTTTAGAATCGACAACCCAAACTATCACCAAAACATTCAACATAAGTTTATTCAATTATCAAGTTGGTCTGGCTAACTGACGGACTGCGTATGCATGTATTGGGCGTACAGGACACACTAATGGAGGTGGACAGCTAAAAATTCACGCTTTATTATATCTAAAAAAAGGATTTTTTTTTCGATATTCCCTCCCAAGTTGATTTATTGTAAGTGAGGTCAATTTGCAATGACAGTTTATGCTTAATTGAGCCCTAGTTTGTGCCCGATTATTCAATGACAATTCAGATTTTTCAGTGATCACGGCTCAAAATAATGATCACCTCAACATAGCTTGTTGTCAGAAGTTGTTAGTCATATGACAATTTCTATTGAGAGACTAACCAGATCAGTTTTTTTCCCATTTACACCTTCATAATTTCTGTTCTTGTATCACATTTCAAGTTTATCTTCTCGTTGAATCCCTCAATAAAGCACTTGGGGCAGGATAATTTCACAAACTATGGATACTGAATTTGATTCTTACCGAGTGCACTAAAGTAGCCTTGTGCCGAACTTAATAAATTTCAGTAGATATCAACAAAATTCTTTGATATCGTAGATATCATGCTTCTTCTAAATCATTTGTGAGGGGAAAAATTTAAAAAAAAATCGTTTGCCTAGAGTGTGATGGGCTCAGAATTTTTATTGAACAGGCGTAGCCATCAAAGATGGCAGAATGTTCTATTTTTTTATGTGCGTGTGTTTGAATGTTCGTGTGTGTTTACATGTGTGTGTGTGTGTGTGTGTGTGTGGTAATGTGTTTGCATGTTCCAGCGCTTCTGGCCATCTTTATGTAAACAAACTTAAAAATTGGCACCAATCCTCTATTCAACACTCTATGAAATTTTTTTAAAAACATTTTTGTCCCTTTCGGTGCTTTATTCTGACGGGTTTAAGACACCTGGATTCTCAAAAATCAAAATGTTTTTAGATTTGGTTTATTACTTTATTTTAGATGTTTTCCAATAGACCACCCCAGTGATGTCGTGAAGAGAACTTATCCAGACAAGATTTATTTTTAGATGATTTTATAAGATTAAAAAAAAAAATCCGATGCTATAGTTGTTCAATTATTGACTGCAATAACGATTTTCTTTTTTATACTTGAACTCTGTCATTCCTATTTCTACAGCCCTTAATAAGTTTAAATAAGCCCTGCACGCCATAAAATGTATGATTTTGTCGGTAAATTATGTCTTTATATTTCGTATGAATTTAATAGAATGTATCAACACTAAAATTGAAAATTAAGTCTTGTTGTAAATTTTATTACTAGTTGGTAAAGTGATATAATTTTGTTTATGTTGTCAGAAAAATAACTACTAAATATTTTCGAAGTTTATCATAGAGCTTTTTTCGGTTGGCAATTATTCCATTACCAATGACGCAAATATGACTGTAGAGCGTAGTTCAAAATATCCATCCATTTACTTCACATTTTTCACATGAACTTTATATGCAACAGATATGCAGAGGTCAAAGACACTGTGATCAAAATCGAAAACGCAAAGAAGGGGAAAGTAGGTCACTACATCTGCCTAGGACAACGAATCTCAATTAGAAAGAGAAATCAAGCGACGAATCACTCGAGGCTATGCAAGCTCGACACCCAAGAACAGAAAAATCTTATCAATTTGGAAGAGAAAGGTATGCAACCAATGCACCCTCCTGATAGTCACTGACAGAGCTGAAACATAGAACTTACCAAAAGATTAGCCCTTAAACTGAGAACCATGCAACATGCACATGAGAGATTCACGCTCAACATTGCATGCAGAGAGCACAAGAAAGAACAGTATATTACAGAAGAGACAGGAGTCAGAGATATGAAAACCATGAAAAAATGATTATGATGCAAGAATGTCGGACAACCAATGGATATCACGACTCACATGGATCCTCAGAGATCTTGGGTGGACAAAATATATGATGAAGTGGTGAACTAGACGTCAAGTATTGGTTCTGCTCTGCTAATGATGGAAAAGCCTTGAGAATCCTTGGAAGGGTCTATGTCCAACGACAGACGTAAAAAAATAGCTGCTATGGGTTATAACAACAGAAGTTTTGAAAAAAAAGAAAGAGGTTGTAAGTGACTCGACAAAACACGCTTGTTGGCAATTGATGTCCGATATATAATAATCTGCTGAATTTGTTAATATTTCGAGAGCTTTTTGTATCATTATTAGAAATATCAAAAATACTCTAGAAATACAAGTGTACCGTATGAACATGCACATTCGGGGCTGCTATCAGACATGCACTTCGAATCAATAAATAAAACACAATCAGTCGATGTTGATTCTGATGTTTATTTCTGGGGCCACAAACAGCGGTCGAAGAATCAAAATATAGCCGCAGCGACACTACTGGCAATAGAAAAGATGGTTACAGGAGAGAGAGAGAGAGAGAGAGAGAGAGAGAGAGAGAGAGAGAGAGAGAGAGAGAAAAAGAGAGAGAGAGAGGGAGGGAGAGAGAGAGAGACGGTGAACAAGAAAGTCTGAATTATATACTGTCATACGGTATATACATGGTCATCAATCAGGACCACTTGATTCTATGCACAGACGGAAGAAAAGGAGAGTTATACATTTCACTGACCTGCCCTTTCGGCTCTAAACCCCAGCGTTGGATAGGGAAGCTATGAGCAGACTTCTTACTCCTTCAGAGTCAAAAATACAACTGACTTCTTGAAAGTATTTTAAAAATACGCCAAGAAGATAAAAATCTTTTTTTGGCTTACCGTGATCATGTGATACCATTTTCCAGCAGTTTCGTATCAGATTTTTTCACGTGAGAAAACCTATTCATCAGTTTTCAAGTTCCGAAGATAAAAATCCAAACCAAGATAGCGACACTTGATTTCTCTGTCATAGTCAACGCCTGACATTTTTTCATCTAGTCTGATATCTTAGCGTGGGAATGCAGTGTCCATATTCTGTTAAAAGATGATTAAAAGTTGGAAAAATGATGACTTTCAATCAATTAATTCTGTTCTTTTTCCCTGCCATCATTCTGTTATGTCATAAAAGTGAAAAGTGAGCTTTTACCAGTATTGTCTATCTTATCTCTTCACCCTTACGAAGGGATATAAAAACTGAAAGTGCCATTTCTTACTCGACATAAATTAAACAGCATCTTGTTGAACATGATAATGATGTGAGTATTAAATAACAGAAAAAGTTTGAAAGTTTTCTTCATTTCCACGACTGCGCTCAAAACAGGAATGAATGAGAAGCTGGAGGAAGAACCATTTAAAAGTGAATTGGAGAGTGCAACAAAAACGGAGAGTTGAAAAAGCTGTATAAACTGTAGAGAGAAGGGCTGAAATGTAAAAATCATTCGAGTTTTACGAATATGTATATATATATAGAGAGAGAGATAGATAGATAGATAGATAGATAGATAGATAGAGAGAGAGAGAGAGAGTGAGACGGACAGACAGACAGACAGACAGAGAATTATACTTATGGGGTAGTCATTATCTCTTTTGCAGGCGAATATATACAAAAGCTTCGAGGAAATAGCTTTAAATAACACCATTGAGGTGAACCATTTGGCCGAGATATTCTAATGGTACCTTCACACGAAAAGAATAGATTAATCTAAATTATATAAAGAAAATAAAACGAGAAATACGAAAAAAGTTACAAAAGTCTTCACAACTGGTATTTACATTCGGACTAGTGTCCACAGGCAGACAATAACAAGATTTCTTTATCTTTTCATCAGACAAACCCAGTATTAGCCTGAGTTATAAATAGAAATACGTACGTCACGGTTACAATATATCAGTATGATTTATTTTCATATGACCTTCGACTTATTGCTTCCGGAAGAGTGCAATTGGTACATGTATGGATGCAACGTCATTTAAGGATGAATTTCTTCCATACATTTTCAGTGAATACGTGGATGTGCTTTTTATATTCCATTTTAGGTCAGCTTATTTATTCATTAAAGAATCTTGCAAAAGCTTATTTCAAGTTTAGAGTTTTTCGACATCAGTTACAATCGTAACAATAATAATATGACACGTAATAGATAAGGAGACATGAGTGAGAGAGACTAATGTATCCGTCACTTGAATAAATACCTTGTGCTACAAACAGTAAATGTTTTTATTTGTTAATGTAAAACTATTTCATTTTGGAAGTGAGCAATAAAAAATATTTGAGTCTTGGTCTACGGTTGACGTACGCTAAAAGACCAGTTACTGTTGATCATAAATATTGTACTTACACGAGTGGATATGTATAGCAACTTGAGGCATATGTGCAAGTCTAACGTCAGACCACTCTAACATGGACGTCGAGGAACCTATAGTTTCTGAACCTGTTTAGTTTGTCACTTCATCTCATTTTTTGACCAGCCATAGTTTCAGATATGAACTCATTGAGTTGGATTGTCCAGTGGGTTTCTGACATTCTTGCTAAATGATCAGCCCGTTGCCATTTGAGTTTTCTAATGGATTCAATCATATCACTGATTCCTGTTTCTCGTCTAATATACTGTGTTGTTTTGTGATCCGTCTTAGTGATGATTAGCATTATTCTCTCATGTGAAAGTTGCAGGGTCCTGATTTTGAGCTTCAATCTTTTGTTTAGGTTCCATGTTTCAGCTTTATGTGTGACTATCAGAAGGATGCACTAGTTGTATATCCTTCTTTTGAGGACTCATGAGATTTTCCTATCTTTGGAAGTTGATCTCGCTCTACTGAAAGCTTTCAAACTTAGAGTGATATCCTCCTCTTTAGGGTATTTTTTGGAGATTCGTAGTTCTAAGTAGGTATTGTGGTCTTCTTCCTTTAGCCCCCCATTTTCGATTCTGATTGTTGTATCTCTGTCCTCAAAAGTTGTTTATGACATTTATTTTGAAGAAGAGACCTCCTTACTTGCCTTTTCCATTCAGTTCGTCTAGCAATATTTTGAGATTTGGAAGCTAGATGCATGCATTTCTTTCACCTTGAAAAACAACTGGGAATTGAAATTGTGCTGTAAACAGCTTGGAATATTGTTGTGATATGAGTCTATTGATTTTTTCGAGTTATAGCTTCAAGTGAAACTTTGTATGAGAAGATAAGAGCGTGACAAGCTGATCTAATGATTATGAATCTTAAAATGACTTCACTTTCAATGTTAAAAACGATCGAACTGATAACCCCAATGAAATAAAAAATAAGCAGCAATATATATATATATATATATATATATATATATATATATATATATATATATATATATATATATATATATAAACGATACATGCATATGGAATACAGAGAGGTCAAATAGCTAGATATCAATAATTCTAATCGTGATAAAGCTATTATTTAACCAGACAATTATGTATTTTCTAATATAGTTTCCTTTCTGTTAATACTCTTTATTCAGTGATAAATTTGAAACACACTGATCAATAATATACAGAAACTTCAAATAATAATAAAACTAATAACTTCGTGTCGTACCACCGACCAAGCGATTCACCAAAGGAAGAAACTCTTGGAGTTTTGTCAGTGAAATGTTTAGAATCCTTGATGAACAAAAGTTTTCGAAGGCAAACATTCAGCTTTTAGTTTTGTGCTTGATATACATCAAATGAAGGCATTAGCATTGAAGTTATCTGCATATCTCGTTGGCTATTTATGTCTGGATAGTATGTAATCAATGGAAAGAGATTACTCACGGGCTGAAAATGAAATTGCAGCAGATAATACATGAAAACCTCAATCTACCCTCTCTCTATCTTTCTTATTTTCATTCCTGTATACGTATTCAATGCACACATAGTGATACAGAAGTGCACAACCAGGTAAGTAAAGACACTATATGTAGACAGATTAAATTACCATGTTGCTCATGGAAATGGGACTATTAAGTAAAGAACATAAGAAAAATCTAAAAAGTATCAAGGTTCATGAAGAAAATGGTTGATGTATATATAGAGAGAGTGGAAGAGAAAGTGAGAGAGAAAGAGAGAGAGAGAAGGAGAGAGAGGCAATCAGTTTATTTGGATCGTTTTCTCCAATAATCTGATATTTTCTATTCAAACTTTAAGATTCTTGAAGACGTTGTATACTTCGTGTAATTGGGTGTCTGGAAACCTATATAACAACTTTCGTTCTAACCATTTCAGCAGTTTCAAAGATCAATATTCTCTGCGTGTTAACATACGGCCATTTACATATAAAATGTAAACAAACAATAGGACCGACTATGAATCACAATTGTTCGATTCCAAGGGTTTTGTCAATATTAAAGTTAAATGTCAACAAAATCAATCAAGATTTGCTAAATCTTCTCAATCTGAAACAAAATCAACGTTTTTTTTTCTTATAAAGCGTAAACAAACACTTGGATCAGCTATAACTATACATCATCTCTGATTGAATGTCTCCACAAGCTTACATACAAAAATTTTATGAAATATCAAGGAATAACGAAGCTGGGAAAAAAAGGAGACGTCAATAGCTACGACGGACACATGGCACATAGCAAATGATAGTTCCTGACCTCCCCCCTCGTGATACAAAAAGGGAGGAAAAATAAAGATTTGAATGAACGATCTAACATTCAGGTTATATCCTGTCAAAAGTATACATGCTATCATAGTTGAATTAAGACTTCAGGCAAAGATAATAAAATCACGTTTCGTATTTTCATCTGGCTTTTCCCTTCATAAGTCAATAAACCACAGAAATGACACAAAACTGCTAAACATTCTGGCTTCATTGAATGCTCCTCAAACAAATTAAATGAAATCATTTTAACTCTAAAATCTAGAAAAAAATTGGATCAATCATTGTTTCGGGGAAAATGATATCGCATCAGCATTTTCCCCCTCCTCCTTCTATGTAGGCCCCTCTTAGGCATTAACCTCATTGATGAAAAACAATATTCTATACCAAGCTGGTTACATCGTTCTCGAATAACAGACCAGCTTTGCAGGATGGAGCCTTTCTAATGAATCATAGGATTGAGATCTGGACTCTTTGATGACCATTTCAATGAGTTGATTTGCACCCCCAAAAGATTTACCACTCTGTGGCAAGAGGCATTATCATCTTGAAAAATAATTTGCAAAAATATTTGCAAACTTACTTTCTATTGATGGAAGGAGAAAATGTAAACATCTCCATTGAACATTGGGAAAAATATCCCTATTCCCCTTGGTCTTTTATCTGATATTCAACCGTGTATGAAAAATGAATTGGAATGTTTGCTTGTTCCCTTCAGACAATCCTCTTTACATATTCTATTGGGATATAAAAGTGCCAGAATCATCGTCTTGGACCATGCAGATTTTGATTCATCACTGGATATCACTTGCATCCAATCATCCACACTCCATGATTACTCCTGTGTAGCCCAATGTAACCTTGTCTTCTTCTGTTCAAGTGTTAATGTTGGTTTCTGTTTTTCCTTTTTTGTATGTAAATCCCATCGGATTCAGATTTCTATCACAGACATTGGTTCCTGCGTATCTGCTTTTTTTTTCAATTATTCTTTTGTACATCTTCTGTCAAGATATATTACTTTGAGCTTTTTCATCACAGCACTTTGACGCCTTCCTTTGTCGAATCGTATAATTTCTTTTTAAAACTTTCCTATTTTGTTTATATTTGCAATTAATTTAAGACACAGTTGACTCTTAACTATCAAAGTATTTTGCAAAACTTCGTGTTCCCTTCTCGAAGGAGCTTAATATTCCTTTCCATTGTTCCGAGTGACAGCTGCCATGTTAGCTTCCAATTAACCAAGTCTACAAGCACTTTCTTCTATCTGCAGGTTAATTTCCATATTAACCTTATGCTGGTAATCGTTGTTAGGAATGTGAATGATAACATGGTTCCTCAACATTGAGTGATTCTATAATTAATCACATGACACTGAGCTATTCCATAATTGTTAGGTGGAAACTGAAAGGTTACATAATTGCTTCATCAACACTGAGTGATTCAAAAATTTTGACTGCAACACTGAGTCGATTCCATGATCAACATTGACTGATTCCACAATCGCTTCACCAACAGTTAGAAATCCAATTAATACATTTAGCAATTCCATAATTGCCACTAAGCAATTCCATAATCGTCAAACTGACATTGGGTGTTTCGTCGTCAATGAGCAATTCTGCATGGCTGCCTCGATACCTACCTATTTCATTATTGACACTAAGGAGTTCCATAATAACCCCATCGACACGGAGCAATTTCATAGTTGTACTTTCAGCAATAAGCAATTCCTTAATTAGAATATAGCCGTCCCATAATTGTCCATTATACGTGGAGTGATTCTATAATTGTCACTTCGACCCTGAATGATTCCATGATTGCTTGGTTGACAATTGTTCTCACGACACTGAACGATTAAAATTGAGATTAAGTGATTCTATAATTGCTTCAGCAACACGGAGCAATTCAATAACTGTTCCCTCGACATGGAGCAATTCCATAATTGCTCCCTCAACAATAAAAGATTTCATGGTTTCTTTATCGACACTGACTTATGCCTTAACTGTTCTGAGACACAGAGCAAAGTCAATAATTAACACAAATCGTAATTTGTTTATTTCGTCACTAAGCAATGGTTGCTCCGTTTGTACTGATGAGTTCTATAATTGTTTTGTTGACAAGCAATGATTAAATAATTGTTCCCTAGGCACTGAATGAATCCATGATTATATGATAAGGAACTCAATATGAGTGATTCTGCGAGTGTTTCATGAAATGTATCCATAACTTCAAAACTGAGCAATTTCCATAATTTACACTGAGTTATTCCATAATTGTTCCACCAATACTGAGCGAACCCATGTCCACTCCCCGACGATGATTGACTCCATAGTCAGCCATAAATGATTCCATAATTGTTACATTTCACTATTCTGTTATGTTTCCCAGACGCTGACTGATTTCATAATGGACAGAAAGTGATTCCATATCAACCCATCGACATGGAGCAATTCATACAACAATAAGCAAATGCATAATATTCATCCTGCTGTCCCATAATCATCCATTCGACACAGAGTGATTCCATGAATATTCCTTTATAGCTACACAATTTCATCAATGACAATTAACCATCCGATAATGGCACCAACATGGGCCAATTCGATCATTGACAAAAAGTCATGATAAAACTCCCCATCGACAATGATTGATTCCATAATTGTTCTTTGAGCATGATTATGTAATCATCCCATTTGGCATCAAGTGATTCCATTACTCTTGTGACACTGAATAATTCCATAATTGTCCCTTCAACACTGAGTGATTACATAATTGCATGATTGCATGATAATCCCTCCAAAATTTCAAGATTCCATAATTTCTCTCTCAACATTGTTTGATCCCACGATTACATGATTACAACCGACGACATTGAGCGATTCCATATTTATTACTTAGACACTGAACGTTCCTATAATTTTCTTACCAACACTAAGTGATTGGGTGATTGCACAATCACCCTTTCGACATTGCAAGATTCCATGATCGTTCCATGAACATTGTTTGATTCTACGATTACGTAATTACCACATTCGACATTGGGTGATTCCATGATTATTCTTTTGGTGTTAATTATTTTCATGATTTTCTTTTTGACACCGGGCGATAGCATGATTGTATGATCAACCCTTCAAATTTGCAAGATTCCATAATTGCTCCCTCAATATTGTCCGATATCATCATTACGTAATTACCACATTCGACATTGGGCAATTCTATAATCATTCTTTCAACGTTGGATATTTCCATAACTTTCTTTTCAAAACTGAGTGATTGCATGGTTACATGATCAACCCTTCAAATTTGCAACAATCCTTCAAATTTGCAAGATTCCACAATGGTTCACCTGACATTGACTGATTACTGGAATACGTCATTACCTCTTTCGACATTACGTGATCCCATAATTTCGCCTTGACGTTAAACTATTCCATATTCTCCCTTTAGCACTGAGTTATTGTATGATTTTATGATCACCCCTTCGACATTACGAGTCTCCATATTTGCTCTCTCAGCATTGACTTATTCATGGATACAGTATTGCATCTTTTGACATTAAGTGATTTCATAATTATCCCTTCGATGCTAAACAATTTCATGATTGTTGAGTCGACACTGAAAGGTCCCATAAAGAATTCATCAACCCTGAGCAGATTTCATAATTGTTTTTCTGACACTGAACAGATTCCATTATTAACAATGAATGATTCCCAGATCGCTTCGTCAACAATGAGCAGTGCCATAAATACCCTCCAAATTCCTTAATTGACATTGAGCCATCTCATAATCACCATATCAACAATTATTCCAAGATTGTTTTTTCGATATGGAGCAATTCAAAAATTGGTCCCCCGACGATAAGCGATTCTAATATTGTCCCCTCGACGTTAAGCAATTCAATAATAGTTCACTCGACGCTGAAAAGTCCTGTAATTATTTCCCCAATACTAAGTGATTCCATGATTGTTCTCCGCCATTCATTGATTTCGTACTTGCTTTGGTCGATAATTTTCCCCTTGAGACCGAGCAGTTACATAATTAGAAGTAAGTGATTCCACGATTACCTCAACGACATGGAGCAATTCCATAATTGTTCAATCGACAACGAGCGATTTCATGTTTGCTTCACCAACACTGAGCGATTCATTAGTTGCTTCCTGCCATCAAATGATCCCGCCCATGCTTTGTGGACAGTTGCTCCCTCGACGCTTAGCAATTTTAAGATTGCTTCACCAACACTAATTAATTGCTCCCCGCCATCAAATGATTCTGTCATTGTTTCGTCGACAATTGTTCCCTCGACACTGAGCAATTTAATGATTGCTTTATCAACACTGAGCAATTCAATAATAGCTCCCCGTCATCGAACGATTCCGTCCTTGCTTCGTAGACAATTGTTCCATCGATACGGAACTATTTCATAATTGTCATCACGTGATTGATATTAAGTGATAAATGACCCATTGACACAAAGTGATTCTAAAATTATTCTTGTGTTTCTAAGCGATGATATAATTGTCCTCGTGGCATTAAGCGACTCCATAGGGGTTCCATTGGCATTGAGTAATTCTGTAATTGTTTGCTTACCTGATTTAGACGAAAATATGCTGTTAATTTGAACAATTGATTAAAATGTATTCGATTTATTCTTTGTGGAGGCAGAACATTCAACCATTAAACAAAAACTGTCATATTTGTGATTTGCTTTTTAATACAAAGTAAAAAAAAATCTGGATGAATTTCTTCAAAGACATCAAATACAATGATGATGATTGAATTCTCATATGAATAACTGTTATCGAGCAGGTAATTCTTGCAAAATGTTGTGATAGACACAAGTGTCATGTTTCAATTTTCATAGAGACAGAAGCATGTGTCTACGAAGAGAAATAGAATCTGAATCAGAATAGAATAGAAGCTATAGCTCAGCATCTATCGACACATTAACGCACCACTGACTACATGAGAAAGAAAAGTGTATGAAGTTACTCAAAAGTAAGAAAGCATCTGACTATATATATGGTTGTTCAATTTTCGACTGTGGTGGTGAATTTTTTAATAATATGTTACATGTCCCTCGTATAGTGTTCTGAAAATTTCCAAACTGAAACAAATGTACAAGTTCAACGCTCTAAATTGATTGCCACTTTTTACTTAATTGAGACGTGAATGTAATTTAGCTGAAGCGGCCATTTTGAGATATATGTATTTGATCAATAGACATGTTTTGCTGACTCAATTCATTAGCATGGTAAATTTTGAATTCTTGGAGCAAATATAATTCAAATCTTGCAGGTACCATTATAATTCAATAATTAGAATAGCATTTTGTTATATTTGTGTTAATCATCTTTGGGGATCCAAAGTGTGAGTTCAATGATTGACTAACACTCTTGCAACATGACAAGTCTATTTCCATTAAGATTTCTTATGGATTCTACGTTATTTCTGATTTCTGTTTTTCTCTAATATACTGTGCTGTCTTGAGATATCTGCTGGTAAGGTTTAGGACGATTCTCTCCCGTGCAGATTGCAAGGTTCTCATTTTGATGGTCACTCTTATTATCAAGTCCCATGTTTTAGTTCAATAGATGATTATTGGAAGGATACATTGGTTGCATTAAACTAATACTCTGAATGCTCCTCTGTGATTTATTTGGCAGACATTGAATGAGAAAGTCTCGTGCACTTTTAGAAACTCATCACTTGATATAATTCCAATTCATCTGTCATGTTCAAATTGGCAGTGATCGAGTTCGATGAGAAGATAATGAACAGGTATGTATCCGTTATCTATGACCTGGTTTGTGGCCGTGTGTCTACTACGAATCCTAATTTTAGTATTATAGCCCAGAGAAAAGGGGGTGATTTCGAATAGCGGTTTTCAATAGGAGACAGGTTTCACTTACACGAACGATTGGATCAACAATATTTCCTCAATTTCTCACAGTTGCAGACTTGTAAAAATTTTCTATTATTACATTGTGTCTGATGGCTGACGCAGAAGAGTATTTTTTTCCGTGGCAACACTAATAAATTTTAGATTTAAAATCATGACTTCAAATGCTCTATTCTTTGTCTCTTCATTAGTGAGATTTGCGAAAGAATTCTTTAGAACATGAAAACTTATATACTTATGTATCTATCTGTCTATCTGTGTATATTAACTTTTGTATATTAATTACAGGTTAAACGTGACCAAGTCATGTACACTCTGTTGTATTTTCTAACATTTTGTTATAAATTACCTTTACAGATACAAGAGTACTCATCAAAATGCGGTTGGCAGAGATGTACCTTTTCCAGCTATTGATGGGGCTTGTACGTAAACATGAGATGAGTAGATTATTTTATTCGGAGTTGCTTTAAGAGAAAAGGTTGATATTTACATATTGGAAATCATTTGTCTCCTCAAGCCCAAATGCAGACAAAATGACGTATTATTCGTTGTATATGCATGGCCTTTCAGTCCCTTTGTGCTCTATTTTGTTGAAAACTGCCTTGTATACTATATATATGTCTCATATGATACAAGGAATGATTACTTGTCTATATAAGTGAAATTACGTTAATCAACCACTGTACCCTGTTCGCCTTGGCAAGCAGCACTGGCATTACACTTGAAAAATAATATTTCAGTTGATAATAACTGATGAACTATCAACACTAATCCAAATTCAGTGCAATTGATATCACTTGTAAGAATCATTTACTGGAGATAACGAAGTGAACATTATATATCTTGCATTCAAATCAGAGAGGAGTTTTCCCCAAATATGTATTAAAGGCATGTAGCAATAATTGTCTTATAAATAAACGTTCGAGGGCATCGTAGGGAAAAGTGAGCTGGATTGAGATAACTGATACCAAGAAACAAAAAAGCAAATGTTTTGCACCACTGAGACATGTCTGTTTTATTTTCGTGAACTGAAGAAACAAATCAATAGATTTATCATTCCAAGACGGTTGCAATTGAGGTCTTTCCAAAAATTGAAAAAAAAAAAAAAAAAGGACAGCAATGAAAAAAGTGAGTGAATAACAATCTAAAAGACAATCTATTTTCGTACTTTCTGTACTTCTAGTAGGAAAAGAATCGTACATTTACAAAGATTTGACGGTAGGGAGAAAAACCTATTTACATATATTGTTACTTTCTGCTCCTCTTCCTATTCTATAAAAGTGTTGATTTATCTTGTTGAGATCAGATTAAAAACTTGTAACCATGTTTGTTACCACGAATAGTTACTTCTACGAAAAGCAAAGTGCATTGAAAAAGATTCAGGTTAAAAGGACGTATTTCAAATTCTAACAAACACTGTAAAATCTGCGAATTACTATTTCCATAAGAGATTGACATAAAAGATATCTTTATTAAAAGATTAAATACTCATGGCTATATTAATAAATATATTCAGCGAACATTAATGCAGCTTCAACTTCATCATCATCAACAGCCTTTTAACATCAGTCGTTGGGCATAGATGTAGGGTTCCATGATGTTAGTCATGATGTCAAGTGGTTGTTATTTGTGTTTCCTAATGGTTCCTATCATATATAGAACTCCTGTCTTTCATTGATACGTTGTACTGTCTTGTGCTCTCCTCATCTGATGTTGAGCATGATTCTATTCTGTGCACTGAAGGCTGGATTAAAAGAGAGAGTATAAGCTATGAACCAAGTTAAGATAAACTTACATTGTAAACTGACCCCCCCCCCAAAACCCCCACTATTTTGGAGATCATGATATAGAGTAAATTTTCAAATGTTCAGCCCTTTCGCTCCATTACCACGATGTAGCCGCTTGATACATGCATACATATGTAGTGAATCAGCTGGACTGACAAAAAACTGAAGAAATCTATTCTGATAGTTTTGGTGTCAGTTCCTGTTGCTAATTTCTAAACACGTAAGACAAATCACCATTTCTATTCTATTCAATATAGCTAGCCGGACCAATATAAACATCTCCAGTTTTGATGTCTAAGATTGTCCATTATCTCGTGCCTCTCACCTAATGCTTGAATCCTTTCATTCTCTCTTATCGATTCCAAATCGTTGCCGTTTGAAAAAAAGTTTGGACCCTACCAAGCCCCAACGAGGGTGCAATTCAGCAAAAATTCACATTGCACATTGAAACCCCCACACAACACCTAATTAGGGGGATATTTGACACACAACAACGTTTTACTAGACATAATAAGGAGTTAGTATATCTCTGATAGGATAGTCCGAATAATAATAGAAATAATAATAAGGGGTTAAAGAAAATTTAAAATTTAAGCTCCATAACTTCATTGGTGTGATATGTATAAGTCATATATACATACATGCATAGCCCGCCAACCAGTCTGATCAGCTTAAAAACTGAAGAGATCTATGTTGACAGTTTTATTGAACTAAGAAACTTCCCTTTCTCCCCCTCCCTTTTCATTAACTTTCTGTGAGCCACACGATTTATATTTTCTCCATTCATTCTTTTTAAATAAATTATGTAATAAGCAAAAACTTAATTAATCTATCTTTTATTAATCAAATACGTGATATTTTGGATAAAATTAATGATTCTCCAATTAATATGATTTTTATGGAAATGAAAAAATTATATCTTTATCCATTCAATTAATATTCGAAAAAAAAAGTATTATATTTAAATGACATACTCTTGTTTACCGAGGCCAATCTTAAAAGATATGTTTACAAAACTGTAATTCTGTAATGCAATAAAGAAACGAACTAAAATTTGCGAACTAAATTTCTGCGTTCCGGAATTCTCTCCCTCTCTCCCAATCTCTCTCTCCCAATCTCTCTCTCTCTTGTGATTGGTCATTTCTGATAGATTGACCAATCGGAGCATGAGAGACGTGAATCATGACAAGCAGAATTAGAATATAAATGCCGATAATAAGAATAATCCATTGCTTCCCTTTCAGAATCCAGACGCTATATTAGAAAAAATGTTGAAGGAAGACACATGAATCAACTTTTATTGCAAAATCATGATATTGATGCTTCCGTCAGTAACGCATTCTTTTTCTTGAAGGCAATAATTCATTACTATTTATGCTTGTTGATTGATGATATGGAAGTTTAAATTGCTGAGTAGCTTGACGTCTTTATACTAGCTCTTTCTATAGATTTTAGTCAACTGTTTATCATCTCATTAGCTTTTGTAGCTCTCACCTTAACTCTTCCAATCTAACATCTCTACAGCTTCCATCTCTTTATTGAGCCTTCATATTCGTAAAAACAGGTGGTTTCATGTGGATATCATGTGTCAGCAAACCTTAAAAGTATTTTAACTGATTTTATTAGAGCAATCTTTTGAATGGTTTCAATTCTGTCTCAGATTTCTGGCGCTGAAAGGCCCCAAGCGCGCATATAATGGAAAGGGGAACTTCTCTCTATCTCAAAGTGTAGATATTTCCCCCCTTTCTGTCGAATCACCGTAACCTGCAAATATCCCGCCCTTGACCAATCAGCCAAGTTTGTAACAGATTCTTCTATCTTTGCAGATTGTCTGTGTCCCTGGGCACTCCTGGTAAACTTCTGTGGGTTGCAACCTTGAAAATTTGCATGAGCACACCACTAGACACAATAAAAAAATGTCGTTTTGTTTTTTTCCGAAAAAAGTGCCTTTGAGGGTGTCTATGGTCATTTGGGATCAACAATGCTAGAATTTTGTATTCATTTTAAAATCATCTTAGATGAGAACTATTTTTAATTTTCGAAAAAATATCTATTTCTAGGATACTTTTAAATAAAAGATATATCCTCCTAAAAATGTTTTCGGATAATTATTTTAGATAAATAGTTCTTCTACATGCGTGGGGTATGGTGATAACTTTACGTTAGTGTGGATATTTCTTTCATTTTCTCCCTGTAGTCTTCCAGTGATCCGTTCTTATTTCAAAGTCCAGGATAATTTCCTGCAGCAGGCATTGTTGGGGGTGATTAATTAAAAAAATATAAGAGATAATCAATGAATAAGTTACTCCCCTTCCCCTTTCTGTCAGACAATAATCAATAATAATCAGAATTTTCAAAAAACAAGCTGGCAAAAAAATAGGAACCAATTTTACAAAAAACTTAAATTGCAAATTAGACCTCCACTAAAACCCTATAAAGAAGGATTTGAAGAAAAAAAGAAAGGTTTTTTGTTGATATAATAATGAGTGAATGTAAGGATTTTTTGTCTTGCTCTTTCCCTCAAAATTTTAGATTAAAAATTCTCTATTCCTCATTCTTTTATGAATGGAATGAAAATTTTTCAAAATAAAAATTATCCTAATTGGAATAGATATTTCTTGAATCATAAATAATGACGAGAAAAAAAATTAAAACTTTTGACTCTTTTCCTCATCTTGTATCGCTTTTTCGTTCGAGAAGTACGTAAAAAGCTGAAAACGGACCTCTGCCGAACGACTTCCAAATCTTTTAATGTATTTCCATTCCAATGAAATTCCTAACCTCTTTGTAATTTTTAAGATCACGGTAAAATGTATCTCGATAGTTTGGACAAGAATTGCACGATAAATTTAGGTAATTTACTGTCGTCAAACCATCGGTGAATAGTTGTCGGTAAATTCTGGAGCTGTTTTGTGCTTATATCAATATCTATTCCGGTGTACTAGTATTCATCTTTTCCATTCAACGTCCCGATAATATCATGATTGGACAGTTTTATTGTTTCCCTTCAACTTTTCTTTATTCAGAATTCTTTTTCGATGCCCTCACTGGATATTCTTGCTGTTTATATCAAAGTCTCTATTCTTATCTTTAGTAAAAAAAACAAAAAACATCGTAAGTTTCCCCAATCACTCTGTCCGTCTATTGCTTTCCGCGCCAAAAAAATGTCTGTTTTAAATTTCTACTTCAAAGAAGTGTTTTAGTCGCACCCGGTCGGCGTGTTTTTCCATTAATAGCCTATTTTTAATGTTTAGGACATTGTTTTGTCTATTTTCCTGAATTTCGTGCTGGCATCTCCCAAGTCTTCCATTTTTAACTTATATATTTTGATTTATTTCTTCTAGTATAGCTGATGGTATTTTTGTAATAGCTTATATTTTGTCGATAAACACGCCGTTGGATCTTTATTTTCCCCTCATCTTTACTAACTTTGATTCTCTCCGAAGATCTTTGAAAATGTTGCTTTGGTTTCGTTTCTAATCTTCTAATGTATTATTTTTGAATCATGTATCTTTTCATTTGCTAACTTTGCTCAAGTATATATTCGGGAATGTTATCCGTTTTTTTTTAAAGTATATTTCAATACAGGTTTGATATGAGTAATTATTGAGCTGAAACATGGAACCTAACTCAAAGATTGGCCCTCAAACCAAGAACCGTGCAACGTGTACATGAGAGAATCATGCTCGGTCTCACGTGGAGAGATCATATAACAGCAAAGTATATCAGAGAAAAAACAGGAGTTCAAGATATAAACACTATTAGAAAAACTCATATGGCAATAGGCTGGAAATGTTGCAAGAATGGCTGACAACCGATGGACATCAAGACTCGCAACGTGGATCCCAAGAGATCAGGTGCGAGACCTTGGCTGACAGGAAGTAAGATGGTGTGACTAGCTAGATAAGTTCAGAAAACACTGGCTCTGCAACGCTCTCAATAGAGAGGCATGGCACATTTTGGGGAAGGTCTATGTCCAACAGTAACATGATGATGATGATTTAAATCATTACAATAATCTGATAAACTTCATTTTAAACTTCACCAATCTTTACATCCTCACTGAGTTATAAGCACTATGGTAATCTTCATGTTCAGCATTATTCTCGGTTTGGGGGCAAGGTCCGAGTATAGAAAAAATTTTTTTTCTTAATTGACTTTGTTTTTAATGCCATTTTTTTTGTCTATGTCGTTGAGAGTTGGCCAGCGGCTGGCAAGCGATGCAGGAACTTATTAAGCCACATATTTCAACAGCCAATACTGACTAAGCTACTTTATCTGTAACACTATATATCTGATATTTATTCTCAACTACATTAATTATGAAAAAACGCTCAAAGGACACCGTCTCATGACAAAATTCTCTTCCATAGCGTGCTATGTTGGGGTAATCAGTTCAGACATTAGAAAAGGGTGATTAATGGGTTGGTTACTCCTCGAGCATTTTGTTGAGCAGTGATCACTAAAAAGTTCAAATTTTCATAAATCAAACGGAGATGGGGACTAATTTAGCATAAACTTACATTAGAATCGTCTCCTAAAGGAAATCTCCCATTTTTTTTAGGGGGAGTGAAACAACAAAAAAGATATAATGAAGAGTAAATGTTTAATTTTTCAGCCCTCCAGCTCTATCAGTGCAGCCTGTACATGGTTACATTGCCAACGAGTCGGACTGACTAAAAAACTGAAGAAACCTAATTCGATACTTGGTTTCTGACAACAGCCCAAAAATAATACGATAATCACCGGTAGTGATAAGAGGTTGGCTCAAGTGAAAAGAAATAGAAAAGAGAAATAACTGGTTCAAAACCCCCACAAATTGAGTGAAAGTGCTATAGGACTGGGAATGTTGCTGGAAATCCTATTATCTTCACTGCTAGACAGCCTCCAAACAAAGTAATTAGAAAGGTGACATTACATCCGCCAACACCTGCTAGTACCACTGATATCAATGATTGGTAACTTTTTTTTCATCAATCATAAACAATTAACAGATCTGAAGTGGACGTGTAAAAATAATTCCCAAATAGAATTAGTAATCATAGAATTAAAAAAAAATACTCATTGATATTCAGTGTACTTCTGTAAACAATTTTTGTTTCTGTCTGCCGTTTCTTACAAATGGTGTAAAGGTTAGCACGTCCGTCTTACACGGAGAAAGATCCCAGTTCGATTTGCGGTATGAGTGAAGCATGTAAATGACTCTTCATTGGGACCAATTCCCCTCCATAGCTATTTGAGTACACAGTAAGCTGTGTAATAAGAGTGGGACATTTACGGTGGAGTCTTGGAGTCACTTATTCGTGAAGGATAGGAGAAAATGAAAGAAGAGCCATCGGGTTGCCCCCGTCTGCCAGTGCAGAACAAGTTTTTGACATATTCGACTTGCATGTATGAGTCTTTCGATAATCAAAGGATTTTTTGTCACTGATCTGGATTGCTAAAAGAGGAAACAAGTCACTTTAGTGAGAGAATAATGTTTTGCATAATGGTAACGTGTGGCGTGCAAGAAACTTTCTTTTCATGTATCTCACACAACGGAGATAGCACACTTTTATCCGATGTTCTGTTTAAAGCTCTCATCAGTAGTGTGTTATAACCAAGTCATATCTGCAGCAATACAGTAAATGATGATTCCGAATCAAGCAAAGAGTGGATTGAAAAAGGTCGACGAAAAAGGAGATATTCACTCAGTGAGTGAAGAGGAGAAAACTCTTGAAAGTTGAAATACAATTGTGTACACATCAGAAGTAAAAAGGTTAGAAAATAATGCATCTTAATTATCAGGTTTCATTGTGAATCATTTTGGTTAATTTTAGGCAGTTGTGGACACAGCTAATAAAAATGCCAACCTGATCCATAGCTAAAAATTCTGAGGAAGCAAGAATAAATTTTCATTATTTGAATTTAGCCTGGATTCTTTTTTTTTTTGCTTTATTATCCTTAAAATGTATCTAGACGGCTGAAATTCTAATACGTTGTAGCTTGAACATAAAACGTTCCAAAAAGGTTTACCCTACCGATATTAAATGATGATCAATGTTTACATGAATAATTGAATGAAAAAAATTGAATCAAATTAAAATTAGTTCACATTCACCATACAATTTATTCAAAGCTCTATGTTAAAGGTAAAACATATTAAATTTCCAGCTCTCTAGGTTTGTTTTTAAGCGTCTTAGAGCAAAAGAGTCGAACCAAAGCTGAACTCATATAAAGAAAGTAAGCGATTATCCTTGCTTATAACTTGGGTGTTTTTACTTAAGGAGAGGAATCACAAATCACTTTACACGTCTCAATGTTTAATCATTTTTGACATTAGCGTCTAGATTTTCTCCGGGTATTTTTGTGTTGGGGGTAAAGAGTAAAAACATTATTATAGCCAGAACAAACTCATGCAGACATCACTCTGGTTCACCAAGAAAAAATAAAGCAAGGCTTTACGATGTAATTTTACATACAATGGAACAAAAAAGCTGTTATAATTTCCATGGTATAGATTTGCAAATTCTATTAAGTGTAGGAAAATCTCGTGTATTTTTCGACATTGGCCTAATGGACATCAGAATAATTCTTGATTCAAAGCCCAAAGTTTTAGGTCATCATAGAGCCATGAAAAACCCAAAGACGTAGACTGAGGATTTAAAAAAGCTAATTGCTGTTATAGGAAAAATGCTCAACGATTAAAATATTATCCAGCCTCAAAAGCAAATTTTTACGATAACTTTACAGGGGAAACAGCTAATAACAATTTAAAGGTAACAATCTTGCTGATAAGAATATCTCCTTCCAACATTGGAAACTATGAACTCCTCCATTGACAGGAGTTCAATTTTTCTTTCAGAAGATCATCTCATACGAATTCAAATACATCCGTAATTTCTCCCACCAGTATTTACTAGTTTAATTAGGAACCAAAGCTTTTTTTTTACTTAAACAAAAGGAAATAGAAATACACAGTCATTGGAAACATGCTTACAGGGCATTACTATTGAAAGGGGTGGACACATTTTGTCCGAGCCTACGATTGGGGTGGGGGCTATACCTACACGGGGTTTATATTTTTCTGAATGGTAGACTCAAGGTGAGGAAGGACTAGTGGATATAAACACAGGTTTCAAATTCAAAAATATTATTGCCCCCTCTGCCTGAAAATGAATCACCGTCATCGTGGTGACATTTTTGTTACAATCATTCCACTATCTATTTTACCTTTCTGTAACCTACCAACCTAATCCAACTTTCTGGACAGAAGTCAAATAGGTCAACACGCTGCTGATTGGTGTTGTAAATATCAAATTGGGACGGGTGTCCATTGTAAAAATAGGATGTATTGTTTATAAATGAAAAAAAAAACATATACTCAGCCCCCCCCCCAACTCACGCACTCTCTCATTCTCTTTCACTTTCTCATTCAAAATAAACTCATCGTGGAACACCTTCATGTCGGCAGAAAATTACCGGATATCAACACTTTCTTTACGACGTCAAAAGGGTATAAATATAAATTTATCCTCGGAATCTTACTGCGGTGTGAATAAGAAGAAATATTGGGAAAACATCTATGATTAATTTTTTTGTGTACACCTTGTTATCCCAGAGATATTTTGTGAAGAGAACTGTCACAGTGTAAACAAAAAATGACATATGATGATTTGCATTTGAAAATTCTCCAACATTTCCATGAGTAAAACATACGAATTTTAAAATTCTACAAAAATTGGATATTTATCGGATATTGATAAGGATCTAGTTTCTAACACAATGAAGGTCGATTTCTAACAAGAAAAATGGAATCCCTATTCAAATTTAAGAGAAATTTTTTTTTCATGTGATGAAACCTTCTGACTCTCTTTCATTCATAAGTGCTGTTCATTAATAAATTTTTTACGCATATATATGATCTCTTTCAGAAAAAAATCCGTTTACTTTTTAGTAAAAGCAACTTCAATAAATCGGTCCCAAAGCATTATTTGGGAATTTTAAAAATAATTAAATAATGTGAAATATTGTTCTTCTTGGAAAGTTATTTTATTTGCTAGCCTGGTCGTCTGGTATTGTTGATTATCCTGTCAATCACTTATTGATCCCTAATGACAGATTACACCAACAGCCGCAGTTTTTTTTATGCAGCATGTGATAATTTGTTACCTTGTTTCAGTTGAGTACTGACAAAACTAGTTTTACAAATTAAATTATAACCATTTGAAGTGTATATTATGTTTAGTAGATTTTCGAATTCCAGATTATCAATTTTTTAAAAAATTCAACACCTGTCAGCAAAATTCTATCAAAATGATTAATTAATTGATTCAAAGGTGAATATTTATTTAAGAGTCAAATTTTGCCTTTTATTTAATGAAAATTCGTATTTCTTTCTTTTTTCTTACAATGTTTGGATTTTTATCTTTCTGACACGAATGAGAAAAATCTAAGTACATATTCAAAAAAAAAAATGTTGAAGATTTCGAAAGTTCTGTGATTCTGCCAAAAAAGAGTAAATATTCTAATGTTCAACCCTATAGCTCCACTGGGATACATACATACGTACATTTGGGGCCATCCAGGCAAAGTTGAAAACTGGAAGAATCCATGTCGACAATTTTGATGAAAATATTTTGTTGTTTGTTTGCAGTAATTGAGAGAAAAAGATTGTTCGTATGAATTGATAGATTTGATTTAATGAGAATCTATATGGCTAAGGCAGTAGGTATCAATTAGAGTTATTTCATTCCTCTCTAAAGGACCAAAAGAACATACCAAATTCTACTTTTCCATTTAATCTTTCCAACGAAAAAAAAACACAAAATAGTAAAGATGGTATCCAACATCTAGACAAATCTTGATCAGTTTTCGCTCCAAGCAGAGACAGAACTTCGGAAAAAAAAAGAATTGGTAAATTTTCTTAACGAGAATAGAGAATAGTAAAATATGCCGATTCATAAACATCTTTCAAATTCCCTAAGCAACAACAATATCGTATCAAGTGACTAATTTCGTCGGTTTGAACTTCGCTACTGAAATGTCTGTAGCCTGCAACAACGCTTCGCTTCGAGTCCAATTTGTTACTTCTATCGTCACCCACATAGGGGAACCGTGATAAAAACTCGTATGAAGGCGATAAATGAATAAATGAAGGCAATTTCAACTAATAGACGGACTTCTATTAAGACTTTTCCTGTCTCATACTCTTTATCAATGAATGTCATATGATTTCTGCTTTTTTTTGCAAATTATATTTTTTTTAATGTTGTCGATTATATATTTAAAAAAATGCAATTTTTCAAACATATTTTTCGGCAATCTCAATTTATCACTAAATTTCCAGATACCGATGATTTGTCTGGCAAAGGAAACATTTGTAACAATTTAACACTAACATCGAGAAATAGCTTGCAAACAAAGTTTTGAAATATAAAACATAGTGTATTTAGGATAGAAAAGATGTTTTCTCACGAGGTTATAACTCTTTGGATTCCAAATTACTTTAACACATAGCAAAATAGAATTAAAAAGAAACAGTGTCGAATTCATTTTGGTCGTAATTTGGTTGAGCTGTTGTTGAGCACAACTTCTGTGCATTCCATATAAATTCAAGGACGATTTCAACAAGCACTTTTTTGTGTCTGCCCATACACGCAAAACTCAAATGTGAAATATCCTAGCTTTAAAGCTGATTTTTGTGCACATTCTAACTTCCTAATATTCATTTCTATTTTGAGTATCACCTTTTACAATAGATTTTTCGCTATAAACATTGCCTTAAAATAGGTTACATCATTTTTGTTCTGCAACTAACATGCATGTATCTTCTTATTGACATCTATTCATAGATAGTCAAATAAGTATACGGTTTATTTCGGTTTTGTTTGCATTCCTCTTTCATGCATTTTACTGTTATATTTGACTAATTGCTGCTTTTGGCAAAAACATTGTCAAAACAGTATCTAAATATATACATGTTTACTATTAAAAAATTACCGTGAACATAGCATTATTTTCATAGTCATAGATGATTTAATTTATCTACATAACTCCTCATTACGATGGTGACCTCAGCCTATCCAATTTCTGCAAAGTAATATTTCTCCGAGAAATTCAACTGCGACGAAAAACTGGCATACTCAACAAATTGCTGAGCTAAAGTTCAAAGAAATATCCATTTCCTCATATTATTCACGTACTGTACATCATACTGTACACGTAAAATCCTTACAAAAATCATTTATATTTTGCACTGGTTATAAAAGTACTTAACGTACCGTTTGAAATAGGGTTGGGTACTTTCCCCATCAAACGTAGGCCTATTCCCAGCTATGCACGGCCCTGATTATGGCCTGATGGTTACAAATCAGTATTTTGGGCTTGTATAAAAGTATCATTAGATATACCGAAGAAGTTGGAAGAAGCAAATGTATTCCCTTGTGACAAACTGTCTATACAATATCTCCAAAAGTTCTCAATGAATGTCAATGGAATTACATGAAAGTGAGTGCACCAGCTAAGGAAGAATTGATTAAATTTTGGAACAGAGACTGGAATATTCTTCTGGTTGATTGATCCTTTTCCGTATATTAAAACAATATAGCTATATATGAACAGATTTTCATTCTGTTTTCTGTTGATACATAGCACCGGCAGAGCTACGCAATCTCTGAGTGCTTTCTGATCTTCAATAAATATTTTACCGGTGGCAAAAAGACCTAATTAAAAATCATATATATATATATATATATATATATATATATATATATATATATATATATATATATATATATATATATATGTCACAAAATAGAATACAAATTTAAGGAGAAAGTGGCAAAATAATTAAAAATATATCAAACAAATTTAGAAAAGATAATGTTTTCCACTGAAATATTAAAATTGTGTTTTACTTTGAAAGTGCCATTCTTTCCAGGCATAAATCAATTTCCGATTTCAGGAAGATCGAAATGTCGTGGGTGTCTAAAACAGTAAATAACTTTCGAGAACATTTACATTATCATAAGCCAAAAAAGAATTTGACCGGACCGTTTTGATGAAAAGCCAACAGTAATACCTTGACAGATGGCGAGGGCGGAGAACAAAACAACATTAAAAACAATAGTTAGGAAACAGAAGACAGCTTGTCAGGCCAGAAGCAATTGATTTAATATTCGGGCGTACTTAGTCGAAAAAGGAATAACGCCACATTGCGAGTATCAAATGGCAAGTTTTAGAGGAACATCATGCAAGGAGCATGTGGAGGTGGCGGGGGTAGACGAACAAAGATTTCAAATTTTGAATACTTAACGTTTTCTTCAGTTTTTAATGGCTTTGAAACGTTTCATTAAATGTTCAGAAAAGTAACGAGCATTTTTGGTGAATTATGTATGATTAAGATAAACGCAAATGCTGCTACAGATATGTACAATCGTCAATCAAACCATCATCATCATCGTCATTGTCATCATCGTTGTCGTTTTCATCATCGTCATCGTCATTATCGTCAACGTCATCATCGTCGTCGTCATCATTATCATCATTGTCATCATATCATCATAGTAATCATCATTAGAAGCTGCAGTAACAGCAGCCGCCTCTTAGAGTTCATTGTTTAACATCGACCTGTCCCAAGATTCACAAGATCTTTCCAACGCAGGCATCACATCCCAAATCTCTCCTGAATCTGTCCAAATCTTCCCGCCACATTTTCGCATATCATCCATGTTGATCAGCATCTTGAGTCATGATGTTCAGTTACAGTCTGATTTTCTTGCAATATGGCCTGCCCATTGCCCTTTCAGTTTTCTAATAGTTTCTATCATATCTCCGACTCCGGTTATTTTTTAATATACCGTGCAGTTTTGTGGTCTCCCCACGTGTTGTGATGTTTTGCGGTCTCCCCACGTGTTGTGATGTTTTGTGGTCTCCCCATGGGTGAACGTTGCATGGATCTTATTTTGCAAAACAGTCTTTTGCACCAGATATTTCTGCACGATCGTCACGTAATTCACGAGAAAAAGACGTACGAATTTGGTTCATGCCGCTGTACGTATACTTAATTCAATAACTTCAAAGCTTTTCACGCCAAGTACGAGCACAGAGAAGGGCTGCTGTGATACAAATTGCAGATACCTTCAAGCTAGGTGAAAGGAGGGATATGTTACAAAAATGCAATGGATCGATTCTTGTCACATATGGGGCCTTATGGATGCAGATTAACAAATGTCCAACGCCGAAAGCGCCTTCAATATACAGGCGAGTGTTGGAACTGCATCTTTCATCAATGGAAGATGGTCACCAGGTCCGATAAAACTTCTTTTTTTTCCTGAAAAAGTGCGGAGATAAAATATCTATTTAAAGAAATTAGTTTTAGATAATTTTTGTTGATGATTAATCCTGACATACGCATTGGTTATATTGATTCATTATGCAAAATACGGATGTTATTTAGGAGTAATTATTTAAATAAAATCCCAGGGAAAGTATATAAAATTTGTTTTTTCTGTGTATGTCACGAAGTCATACAATTTGTTGAACAATTTCTCAGGAGCTTGTTTATGTCTACTATTTTCAGAATAATTTTTTAAACCAAAATTTGCAAATCGAAAAGTTTTAAATTCAAATAGTCTCAAATATCCGATTTTCGAAATGGAACCATTACACAGATCAACGAGATTTGTTCCGTTGTGTATTGAGATCTATATAATTTCTAATTGTTCATGTGCACAAAATATAGAAAATGTCCAACATTCCCTTCAAACTTTGCTCTTTGGATCAAAAACGTGATATTTTAAAATTTGCTTTTTTCCAATTGTATAACGAAAGGATTAATTGAATTACGTGTGTTTCTTTATCCTTGGGGTGTAATTGCATCATCATAAACTGGATGAACAACAAACCGGTTGAGGCATTCATAGTTTGTGCAACATTCTGCTTGGAAACACTCGGTCCTATGATTTATGAATCATAGTTGTTGTTGAATAGTTGATTTGCACGAAATAAATGAATTTAACAGGAAGGAAAAAAAAACGAACTTTCTGTCCTGATAAGGGAGAAAAAACTCTAGCAACGTCTTTATTTCTTAAAACTGCAAAGCTTTCAAACATGTGACATTTTGCTCCGGCAGGTCAACCAGTAAGTCTAGAAATCGGTATCAGGCAATAATTCTTCGCAAATATATTCTGATGTTTTTTGATTTAAGATATCCTAGGAGCATTTGCTATCAAGCACACGAATGAAAGATCGTTGAATTTTCCCGAAGTAAGTTGCAGAACTATACATCCATTACATGCTGCTATTGAAACAATTCAACATAAATTCGTGACGTTATTTTGAAAAATCAGCATCATATATTACACGTAACAAGTCAACGCATCATCTCTATATGCTTATCCCAATACGATACAAACATAATAACTTATATCATAACTGATCTTGCAATTTTCCACAGAATGAAAAAGTTTATAGGAAGTTCTTTTTTTAATTTATGATCTACGTTACTAGCTTGGATGACGTTTGCAATTAAAAAGTAATAGGACAATAATTAATGATTATTGACAATGGTTCATCTGAGGAATTCGAATAATATTGCTATTAATGCTACAAGTGTGTAAAAATTGGCGTATCAGGTTATCAGCTGAAATAAACACTCGAAACCATCCAGTTAAACTTGAATATCTGTTGCCGATTGGCCTTTGTTGGCTAATTGGTGAGATAGCTGCCCCAGTTTTGGACTTTTTCGTGGTTAAGGGATACGAATTCAAACTTTAAAGGGTCAGGTATGTGAATATGAATTACAGCACAATAGTAAATCTCGAAAAAAAAAACCTTACTCACTTTTAACTTGTAATCACTTTTCTTAAACATTATCTTAAATTCATCTCTTTTTGTTTTTTTCTGAAAAAATTGTATTTTAAGAAATGTGTATAAAATATGTAAATCAATCCTTCCGTTGTACTATTGGGAATAAGCAAATTTAAAAATATCACTTTCCTGATCTCACAAGTAAAGTTTGAAGGGAATAATAGCCATTTTCTATACTTCGTGCTCATAAATAATTAGAAAATATATAGATCTCAATACACAAGGGAACAAGTCTCGTTGATCTCTGTAATAGTTTCACTTCGAAAATCAGATATTTGAAGCAATTTGAATCGAAAACTCTCTGATTTGAAAATAAAAGACATACTTGAGCTCTTGAGAAATTGTTCAACAAATTGTATCACTTGATGAGATACACAAGATAAAAAAAAAGCAAATTTTATATACTTTCCCTAGAACTCAATCTAAATAATTGCTTCTGAATAATATCTGTACCTCACATAATCTATCAACGTATTCAATGTGTGTGCCAGGACAAATCATCTAGAAAAATGATCTAGAATTATCTTTAAATAATAGATATTTTATCTAAATCATCTAAAAAAATAAGCACAAGATTTGGGCATTGTCGGTCCATTGTTGGTCCAAAATGACCCCTCAAAGTTTCCTGATGGTGTCTAGTGGTGTAAAAATACTAATCATCTTGTTTGTAACCCCAAAATGTGACAAGTAGCACCCGGAGATACATTCACCGGCACATGGACAAGCAAAGAGAGAAGAACCTGTAGCCCACTTGGCTGTTTGGTCGAGCGGACCATTCGTGTAGTCATACTCGGTATGGATTCTTCAATAGGTAACACCAATCGGATTTTCATAAACTTGGGATCTACAGAATATCCAGTTTCAATGTCTGGTAATTACATATGTATTGGTCACTTGCAAAAGTGAGTCATTGAATCCAAGTAAAGCAGCCAATTCAAGGACCCTGATGTGTTGCTCAACCATTCTGTCTTTGGATATAACGAAGACAATAGAGAATCAATTTGTTTCATAAGTGATGAAATTGCGACAAAATGGAAGCAACAATTCGAGCGGCTTTTGACGAATTATATTTTGTAATTAAACAACCGTTGGGGATAATTCACGACATACCGTGCATTAATGGCCAACTATTTAGTCTGTATCCATCTGATATCAAATGAAATTTTTAGCCCGTTTGAATTGAAAGTCTCAACATTATTTGCACCTTATCACACACACACACACACACACACACACACACACACACACGTGCGCGTACATATATATATATATATATGTACATATATATATATATAGAGAGAGAGGGAGGGAGGGAAGGAGAAAAAACGTTTGATTAGCATAGTTACAATCATATCTAAAATTTTGATCTTATTTTTCATCCGTTCTATTTCATACTTATTGCTAAAACATTAATAATAATAGAATTTGATGAAAAATTGGATGGGTCGAATTTTAGTCTCTACTTATTTGTTGGAATACGCAGACTCTTCTAACACGGTCACTTTGGTGAATTTCTCCGGATTATTGCTTTGTTTGACATTTCGATGAAAGCAAAACGATTTCAACATGTCAGTCAATATTTCCGTAGTCATAGCTGATTGAAATATTTCTAAAAATTGACTGATATTTTCCCAAGTGATTCAGGATTCTTTCGTGATAATCGACATGAGTAATTCGGTGTTTGTAGTTGTTTAAAGGGAGTCAATCAAAGAATGTTACGATAAGTAGAAACAAGAATAAAACACTGAAACCAATATTAATTGTAAAACAATGATGTTATATTACTGTCGAATCAGTCGGCCTTTTTACATTGAGAGATGAACATGAGCAGGAGAACTGTTTTGATGCTCAAAAATCCTCTTGAAAAAATATTTCCAATCAGCCAAAGTCGAGGTGAGATTCTGCACTACTATATACCACAAGGATATGACCCCTCTACCCCATCAAAAGATAAGAAAGGCTTGGTTAGTCATTTGATAGAAATTATTACGAAACCAACATCTTTTGGCATTCTGTGGACCATGCTTTCAAATGTGATCTATAGGAATCACCTATGTGAGACATGTTAGCCAGCGGCTATCTGACATTCTTGCAACATGACCATTAAAGCTTTTTTATGGATTCTATGATTTCTTGGACTCCTGTATTTTCCGTAATATACTGTACTGTGTTGTGATCTCACCGTGTGAGGTTGGGGATGATTCTCTGCTGTGCATGTTGCATGGTTCTCTGCTTAAGGGTCAGTCTTTTGATAAGATCCCGTGTTTCAGCTCCATGAGTGACTATTTAGACTTCCGGCGCATAAAGGGTGAGGAAAAGGTACCAAAGAAATAAACACCCTATTAGGTAAGGATAGATTAAGAAAGAAACTCGTGACATTATTCACCTTAGCAAACCGGAACATTGAAATACTTTTGCTTAAAATTGCATAACGCCAGTTTTATAGCCAGTACAAAAAAAAACAAACAAACTGAAAACTTTTTGCTGCATTCAATATACAAATATCAATATCAATATCAATATAAATATATATATATATATATATATGTATATAAATTCGGTTGTCTGTGATCGTATCTATGGGCACAAAAATAATCTTATACAGTTCAGACTAAATTCAGTAATGAGATTATCGGTGTAAATAATCAATTTCTTGTGTTGCATACGAAGCAGCGACTTTAATAACATACTTCCCTATGTGTTGTCAAATTCGAGGTGATTTAATGCCGGGTATCGCAGCTAGTATATTAATGAGTGTGTGTGTCTGTGTGTGAGTGAATTTCTTGCCTCATTAATGCTTTGTAAAAGCGATATTATCGCTCAATTCTGTGGAGATTTCAAGCAACAAACAAAAGAGACTGCAGACGAAATGGTATTGACATATCTACCAAGAGAGCAAATAAATGCAGAATCAATATTAATGGCGGTCCATAAAATGTGTTGAAAAGCTTTCTATTAAGTGCAATATAGACAAATCACATCTGAAAAGTAAATGTCACCTATACAGAGATGACAGATGGAAGTCTTAATCATACAATAATAATGATACTTGGAAATGGTTGGCTAGCCGATCCATTTGAAACTGTATAAACAGCCCTATTTTAATTATTCAAAACAATAGTATATGCACAGACTAGAATCTGTACAAGAGAATCCCCAAAGTAAAGATCTGTGTGACAAGGCCCCAAGCTCTGCCCTGTCAGTCTCACTCTACCAACACCTTCTTCGACGTTGTGTCGGAAAAATCTACCGTAGCAATGTTTGCGAGGTTGTTAAAAACTTTCTCCAGCTGAGCTGATCAGATCGCAAAGCAAGAATTGATGGAAAAAGATCCGATGCCAGTTCTGAAATCAGCAATTTTATAAAAACTTGCGGATGTTTTCATAATTCAAAGTTCTTCACAGTGCAGTTGTTTACGAATTCTGATAATTCAGGATGTGGAAAGAACAGCATATCAGCAGGGGCTTTGGTTCAGTGTCCACGAGCTTCTGGCATCCCCAGCAAGTTGCTGCATTTCATCCTCTGGTGATGAGCTGATGATTCACTCATGTCTCTCTCTCTCTCTCGTTCTTTCTCTCTCTAGCAGCGAGCTGGTAATTCTGCTTGATCACCAAAAGTTGAGACATTAATGGAGTAAACAGTTTTACAGTGGACAAATCAGCTTAATATAAACGGTTACAATATAGGTTTTTTCCCTTTACGTCAGCATGGAAACATTTTCCCTATCGTGAAAAATACGGAGAATCACCAAAATTATTCGCCGTCTTCACGAGTCATAAGCAAAGCTCTTAAATGAGTGCCTATGTACCTTTTAGCGGAAAAGTGGGGCACCCAATGTCAGCGGGCGTCTATTGATTGAATAGATACATAAATACTATTCATAATTTTCGTTTAATATTGATTAGACTACATCTGGTGATTCACAGAATCCAAAAGTTAAATTTTTTATGTGATTTTTTCCTAGCTTGGGATGCTAACGTAAATTCTACATGTTTACGAAATCCTCTACACTTTTAGAATCATGTCTCTTGTGGTTTGCCACAAGAGTACTTCTTTTGACTTCATATGATCACAGAAAACACTGTCATATATTGAAAAAGTTCTATGTCTTCAGTCCCTGTAAAAACAGAAAAAGGTTTTCGTTGATTCTGTCTCTATTCCAAATTATAACATGTCCTGCTTTCCTTATATCTACTTTTTCAATCTACGAAATCACTATTTCCAATGCAAAGTTCAACTTCTATAATACGGATCATTTTTAGGAAACGAATACGTACAAAAGAAATCACAGCTGCTAAGCTGGATGATAGGTAGGAAATAGAGAGGGACTCGTGCCCGTTGCTGATTACGTGACAAGGCAATTGGTGCAATTATGTGCTAATCGGATCAACGCATAAAGCCCAAACAACATTATAATGCGCGACAAGCTTCCCAGACATAGTTAATAGAGGGCTGACCACGGACAAACCTGGCAACCTGAGTTGCAAAATTAAATGCACAGTCACTGCTGACAACGATACGGAAATGAAAATCTTTTCTTTGGATGTCTGGAATAGTTTGGCAAGCGGAGACAGTCCGAAACCAAATTTGGATCGATGGGACAAGGCTGTCTATTAGAATCTATGAATGTCGCCTTTTTCGTCCTTCCCCAATCCCTTATCTTTGTTTCGTGCAAGCTGAATTGGACACCTTCACCAAATCGGACAAACAGTGCAGATGAATAGGACCAATGAGAGTTACGAGCTGGATGGACGAGAAAAAAAAGGCCCCGGGGCAGAAGAAGTCTGCGGCATAACAAGGAGAAATAGATAAAAAGACATGAGATATATTTTTTCTTCGTTCTCCACTATTGTGCACTGGAGATATCCCAGATCAAACCTGATGTGAAATGATGATGGATGGGGGGACAAATCACCACTCTGGTGGGGAATTGAACCACGGTCTCTTGCATGACAGAAGTACCATTGTACTTCCAAGGACTAAAAAAAGAGCTACTTTTTTCCGCTGTACCTAATATTTATTTGTTATGGTGTTGACTCTCAATGCCAAAAAGCAAGGTTGGTTTCATTGAGATGAGAGATAATGTTTGGTCTGCATATCGGGGGTAAGCAGAAACGTAGACACCACACTTGAAAATAGCACACCTTAGTCGTAAACGTGATCCCTAGTGGGGTGGAATGACAGAGTTTCGCTCTGGGAGAACAGCTTTGAACTCCTAGGCCATGTATTTGTTTTCTTTTCTCGAGGGCAAGTTTGACAAAAAGCCAGTTGAACTTTGGGCCGGCATGCTTACATGTGGTTGGTTCACAAAAAAGCTTTATTCTCGGCAACAAGTGTTGCAAAAGCGCTGGTACACGCTTATTGCAATGGAAAGGTGTACTTAGGGAGATACTGATTTCCCAGACTGAGCATGCTAAAACATATTCTTGAATCTAAAGCTACAGGATGAATCATGTGCCGGGCAAATATAATCCCCGCTCACTGATGTTCCTATGATATACTCAATTATATGATTGTATTGCATCAGATATTTGTCGATAGACCTGACATGAGCATACAGAAATGCTAAGAGACCTAAAATTGAATATAAAAAAGTATTTAAAACGTCATTCGTATGTCGACTTTGAGAAATGTATAATTTAATCAGTTAATTTCTTGGATGTCTGAACGACCCATTCTCGGTAAAACTGAGACTATAGAAGCAGAGATTCAATTTAACATAAACTCACATTGCAAATTGAACCAATCCAAAGCCCATTTTGGAATGATGTGGGGATTTAAAAGAAGACAGAAATGATTTCTTTTGGACATAATGAGGAGAAAATGTCAAGATTTTTGCACTCTAACTCTGTTGATGCAGCCGGGCAGAATCACTTAAAAACTGAAGAAACCTATGTTGACAGTTTTGGTGACGGTTAATCCATATGATTTCATATTGGCCGTCATTTGTATTAGTTTTCTTTTTGGCAAGTTCAATTAATGATGGTTACTTCCACCATGTTATCCAGGTGGTAGAAATGAGGCCCGGCATTGCTACTCAGATGGTAGAAATATGTCTTCAATTTTTCCTTGGGGAAAATAGTGGCATTATATCTTATGTCCCTTCGGCTAAAGACAGAGTTCAAATTACTCGACATGTAAATAGTCCTATAATCGATATTCTCAACCGGTAGTCTTTTAATGCCGAACAACCCAAGGACTGACTAGCGGTAAGATTTTCATTGATACATATGGAGGCGTCAATGACGTGCACATTAATTAACTTCTGAAAGATTGGAGTTAACCTCATCTTATTAGCATGAATTTGTAATGAGAACAAACCTGGCTACTGAAGGGTCAAAGTGCACTCTTAACCTTTCTTCTATTCCGACGGAAGATTATTACTGCAACTTCTGTATTGTATACTAGCAGAGATACCCGTTGTTAACCGGGTTAAACAAATATTCAAATTAGAAAACAGTAGAAATTATGTTTTTTTCCCCGATTCTTCTTCGAACACAACTGAACACATCTAAACGAGAAAAATATTATTTGCATAGAGACGTAAATCTTTACTTCCAATATGCGCTGTTTGTTGAGTGTCTTGGGTAGATGGCCTTACTGGTTGTGATCAAATGTTCTAACTTAAGGAGTGATTAAATAGCTCTGCTGCAGAAGTGAAAAAATAATCAACAAAAACTTAAGATGAACCTAAATCGTGGTCGAAATCAATGTTAATGGTTTACAATACATCATCCACCCCAAAAAAGAAATAATGAAACTATTATTTCGAGTTTATCCTAGAAAATAACCTGATTTAGCTTAGCTACTGCACCATATTGCCTTCACTATGAACTGAATTACGTTTAATGTTTATGAATGAGAAAACAGAAAGGTTGAACAGAAGCTTCCCTACACTATGAAATGAATTATGATGGATGTTTGTTAATGAGGACGGGAAGAGGGAGAAATAAAAGCCTATTCTGACTTAGCAACAGTGGAATTGTCGCTTTGTCAACAAAAAAAAATATCTGACCAAAAACACCGATGCTTGTTTGAATATAAAAAAACTTGGCATAACCTCTGATGTGATCGAATGACCTCGAAGGCTATTCTATGAGGGGAGCTGAATTATATTAATCCTTTATGCTAAATATCAGGTTAATCAGTTTTGTAATATTTGCAAGGAGGCACGAACAAAAAAGGCTTCAATATTAGTATGGATATAATAAATGAAAAATCATGGAAAAAATATTTTTTTAGAATACAACAACGTCGGTTAGAATGAAATAAGCCCTTATGTATATAAGGTACATTTTTGGGGATATTTTTTATTCAAATGAAATAAGCCCCCGTGTATTTGTGATATAATAGATATATATAATATATAGATGCGTTAAACCTGTCAATTTTGTTTCTATCATTATTCGGACTATCCTCATCTTGGTTGTTTTTCATACAACGTTTCGGCCGTTGTACTCTACGGCCTCCATCAGGTATCATCTGGTAGGTGTGGGGAAGTAACGAACCGAACCCTTTATTCAACCGACGGGGGTATATTGACCGCACTCCACATGGACCCATAGCATAGCAGTTACAGAATCAGACAGAATTACTGCAAGTAATCTGATGGTTCTAGGTTCAATCCCAGTGTGAGACATTAATAATACTACTAATGCTAAGAAGGGAGTGCAGTCAATATACCCCCGTCGGTTAAATAAAGGGTTCGGTTTATATGTGTAAAGAAATTATCTAGTTTGGCTTTTTCGCCTGTATATATGAAAAAAAATATCGTCTATATATCTACCATAAAAATGCAATTGTTATCTCTCTCTTTATATATATATATATATATATATATATATATATATATATATATATATATATATATTGTGTCATCCATAGTTGTTTCGTTGCATTATAACTCTTCAGTGTGGCTAAGGTTGAATTTAAGCGATATATTTATTTATGCATAAATTCCCAATCCACCAGAGTGCTCTGTTCCTATGGAAGAGCATTGCATATATGTGTGTCTGTGTGTGTGTGTATTCCTACAGAATGACAATAAATTGCGTTATACTGTATAGAAACTCTTATTTGAATTGATCTCTCGTCAATACACGGTTGATACATAACTTTGGCCAAGACAACTTAAATAGAATCAACAATTAAAGATATAAAATGTGTTTTGGGGATAACTCAGAATTATGGCCAATTCATCAAATTCTTCCATCCCGAGTATCTATTGTTACCCCAATCATTCGAATAAAACAGCTAGCTCCGTATACTATATAAATCTAATTCTATTTATCTGTCATCTTTTCCACATTGTGTCATCCCCTCTGATCTGTACAATTACTAAGTTAGGAGGATATTGTGGCGGAATTAGTAAATAGCTGTTCTCCTTATCATCAGGAGCAACAACAACAGCATTTCAACGTTGGTCATTGAACATAGACCTTCCCCAAGATCCACCAGACCTCTCTATCATGGACATCGCAGAGCCGTTGTTTTCTGTACTTGTATAGTTTGTTATGCCATCTTATTTTTCGTATATGATCTCTTTGTGCCTTACTTTCTCATTTCCTACACAAAAACTTGCTCTATATCTACAAATTCGAGAATAAATTAACTTTTTTGTTTTTCTTTTCGGACAACTTTAGTGTAGTCAAAGTGAAGGATTCTTACCTTCCTTTTTTATAGATCTATATGTCATGATGTCATTAACAGAAAATTCATAGGATCATATGAAATTTAATTATACATTCATTTGATCTGAAATCTGCTATTAGGGTTAATTCTTCATTTGCATAATCGTTTCCGTTTTTGAATGAATACTCAAGGTTTACTAACATTAAACATGTAGTGTATGGATCACTAGCATTTTAAGATTATCACTATCATTCTCCAGGATCAGTTGAAACACGCCTGCTCCATACGAGTAGATATTAAGGATGCAACAAGCTCTTTTTTTAATTAAATGCATATTTCTAGCATGGTACGTAAGAGATATTACAACAATTCCAAATTACAACTGCTTTCAGATATTTATAGGCTTTTGGATTTTTATAAAGATACATCCTCAACCTGATATAAGTACACCTTAAACTGATGTATTAGTATCACTGAAAATGACAGAGGAGATGCTATTGAAAGCGGTCTATCCTCTGGAAAGTAATTATTTACACTAAAACGGCCCTTTCATTTATATAAAAGAAAAAAAAATCAAAAGATATTCATTGTCCTTGATGAAAGATGTACTAAAGAAAATATGCTGCCAAATTATACATATACATATATCATGAAGGAATTGATTTGTAATCTGACAGAATAATCAAAAATGCTTCATTTATACTCGGTGAGTATGGCAGTTGGCCTAGACAGCGCAAATAAAAAGCCGAAATAGGCTGCTGCAATGGACGACAGTTGTCCAACTTGCCAGTTCGCTGCTTAGCTCATATGGTAAGAGCGGTGTCGTGTTGAGATGGCTTCCTATGGGACGAAGGTTTATTTCATGCAGTAGCCCATTTTAATTTTTTTTGGTCTCTACGCTGTGTAGACCCACTGGCACTTCCACCATGTAAAAACAGGATGCCATTTTAGATTTAAAAAAAATACATATATGCATATACTAGTAAAGTGCCCGGCGTTGTATTAAACTTGATTGATGGCGTATTTTTATGTATTTTTTTTTTGTGAATAATTGTATTAGTACATATTTTCTTTTGATTTTTCTTCCAGCTACGATGGTGCGGGGAGGTTTTCAAGACCATGTTTGTTGTACATTATCAGAACTAAATATAAACAGCAAATTGTGGTCGACTGCATTTGAATTTCAAATTTCATATTATTGCACGTGGCTTTTTTATATGTAACTTTTACATTTAATGTTAATCAGTATGTATATATATATATATATATAAATATATATATATATATATATATATATATATATATATATAATTGAAACGGGAATTATAACAAAGATTCAAATTGGCGTTTTTCAGATTCTCATTTATATCTTACGCATAAATTATCTATCAACGTCAGAGCTGGAAATTGATTGCTAATATCCGAGCGTACCTGAATGGAAAGCAAAATTTAATTCGATTAATGTCAAATATAATTGTTAGCTTCACGATTCGATGTAGATTATCATGTCAAACGATTACACCATAAAATTATGAGAGCGATTCCACGCTATAATTATTGACGGTTCCTTAAAATATATATGTTTGATGGAAGAAGTTGTTATAGCAATTTTTCTTCCAAACTTATCGAAACATTTAACATTCATTGCCATCCTATATTTGCATGTCTTTTTCTGTCTGTTGTCTGTTCCAGGGCTCCTGGCCATACCGTTTTGTCTTGACACTGGTATCAGTATTCTCCTTAAACTCTGTTTAAAAGAGTTTTTTAAATTATTTTCTGGTAAAGGGAATTTTCTTTCATCGATTGGGGGCCTCATTCTGGCGCATTTATTAACAATGTCTCGATCCTGGAAAATCTACATGTTTTGTTGATATTTTCCTTTATTCTACAATAGTCAGTGATGTTATGAATAGAATTTATTCTAGCTATATCTTTTGGTAGCATTCCGTGTATGGGATGGTCAATTAAACATTTGGAAAAAAAGGGTGATCAATGAATAAGTTACATCTTTTGCTTTTTGTTGAATCACTTGACAGTCTTACGTGAATGCTGCCGAACATAACCCAAGGGACAATTCAGCATACATCTATATCATAAATTTAATCCCCTCTAAAAATCTTTTTGGGGGCAATTTTCGATGAAATAAAACGTTTTTCTAGGCACACTAGGGAGAAAGTCCCCGACTAGAAACTTATTTTCAGGAGAAGTATTCAGAAAAAACAAAACAAAACAAAACACTTTCTTCTAGACATAAAAAGGTAAATGTTTTAATTTTCAGCACGTGATACATGTATACATACACACATACATACACTATACAGCCAGTTTGCTAGACCGGTTTGGAAACTGGAGAAGCTTATGTTGTCAGTTTTAGTTTCTCATTTCCAATGGTTCAAAGTAAAATATGATGAGATTTGAGAAAGTGTGATATCTAATGTCATGTCATGCCAACTCGTGTCTCCAAGTTCTTGATATTTCTTTTTGTAAACATTGAATTTCGGTCATGAAAAAAAAATCATATGATAACAAGTATTTATAAAATTTTTTTCGGTGAAAATTACCTGATACTAAACCATTAAACAATATAAAAAAAACATAAAAATTATTAAAAAACAGTAGATATTCGTTTGGGATTTTCAAGTATTCGTCTGTTATTGATTATTACAAATTAATTACGATCTACGGTAATCGTTTTGTTGAGCACAGGTCTATGTTGTTCTGCTTGATATCAGTTGATTTTGGGATCGAATCCATTTATTTGTCCCTTGCTTTTGTTGTCGGTGGTAGATTAACCATGATGCTTTTTCGTCTTTTCTTTTTTCTTTCAATACTAGCGTAGGATAAATCATTTGTGGGGTAGGCTTTTACATTTCTTTCTTTTGTCAAAATCTTACTATTGTGAGCTGATTTTATTTTCGTCAGTAACAGTGACGGATGACAATGGCTAGTAGAAAGGGGGTCACGTCGTAACAATGATGACGTACGCAAAAAATGACTGCTAATGCACTCCCACTTCTTAAGTCCAACACAGGTTGACTTGTTTTCTAAAGTAAACAAACCCTATTCATAAGAGCTAATTATATATTTTAATCATTGATAAATCAATAAAGTTGAAATTGGACAATTAGTTTTGGAATGATATTGCGTTGAGAAATGAATTCTGTCTTGTTTACTTTTGGGATTTTCATAAATCAAAGGAGTTCAACCTCAGCACTGTCAAGCGTTTTATTTACTGAATTTAGATTTTTGAACATCAAAATTGAATGAGTTCTACGTAATGATTTATGATGTGTTAGTGCAAACTGAGTCTAATCTCTTTGCTTGATTTTCAGCTTTGTAAAACTTCATTCAATGTATGCAACTAAATATCCAAGCGTGCAAAATACCACAAGGAGTTGAATACCAAATTTTCTCTATTCAATTTATAGTCAAGTCATCGGTGGCAGTAAAGATAATTCACACACAATCAGGTTTTATGGTTAAAAGAGCTTACATCTGTGAAGAGTATAAAATTGTATTGTAAACAAGATGTGGCACCAGACGATCATAGTCTTTAGTAATTCATTTCTCATGTTTAGATTAACTAAGACTGTGCAAATTACTTGTAAGTATTTTGTTCATTTGACAATGTGAGAAATAAATACTAAGCTTAGTTCATTCGTATTATAAGTTGGTCAAGATGATGGTATGCATATTTTCTCCATACACATGGATACCACAAAAAGACACGGATTCCCAACACACCATCTCCTATAACCCCATTATACATTCTTGATAAAACCAGTGTGGCGTAACGTTGAAATGCATGAAAGATATTCATTTTTACAGCAAATGGTCTTTTAAAATTGTCATTTGACTCCTGTATTACCGGATGAACCACAATGCACACTAATACACTGTTCAGTACGTTATTAGTAGTTGATTGGTAGTTGTTTTGGTAGTAACAAAGAAAATTTGAAGACACTCAGAGGATGTAACAATCAAAGCACGCTCTAAATTGATATTCATTGAAGAAATTGTTTTTACTTGAAAAAAAATAACAAAAAAAACCGTTCAAGTTGATTTATTTACGGCCACGTTAATGTAGCTTGTCTGTAACTTCCGGACATTTTCAATTTTATTGAACACAGAAAAAGCAAACCATCTACATTAATATAAATGAGACAAAATAATGGGAATTTCACTGTGACAAGAGTCAAGTTTTCCAGCTACAATGATTGAAAAGTGGTTATTTCCCTAGCAATTAAACCCAATTTCCGCGACGCGTTTTAATTAAAGAGGAAGAAAATAATCACATTTCACCAGAGATAAAATATTTTATCTTAACAAGTCATTGGGCACACAAGATTTTGAAACTTAGTTGCTCTTACTGATGAGGTGACAAAAGGTCCTGGATGAGAATCAAGGACCATGGATTGGAGAATACAGCTGAGGATACTATTCTGAATAATTCGTGAAACAGTTCGGAACTCAAGAGAATTCATAAAGAAATGATGATAAAGATTACATTTATGATTATTCTGCACGGGTCGGTAGTTTCTTAGTTATACCGTCCCAAATATGTTCAAAATCGATTTTTAGCACATGGTAAAAAGACTTTTTAGCCGATTATTTTTATTGTGCTCTGACTCAAAAGACAGCACTAAACAAGCCAGTTCCAACCTGTTATATTATGTTTCAAAAAAGAGGCAATTTGATATGAAATTACAATGCACAACGGGACTCTGACTCTATGGACACTTGAGATTACATCATTCAGAGGATAAAAACGTTCTCTGATGTTGTCATAAAAATTCAGAGAATAAAACAGTTTAATACTTTTTCTTTAGGTTAGTTTTTTCTTTAATGTGATTCTTCTAAACCAGTCAAAAAGAGTGATATAAGTAAAATTATTAATGCGTTGTAGTAATTTCGGGTTGGGAGTAAACTCATCGTCGGACTTATGTCCTTGTTTTAAATCTAGTAACTAAATTCACAATTGAAAACCAGTTTTTCGCTGGGAGCTTTTGTACACATCTAAATTTCGAAAATCTTCAGTTGAGTAATATACTTATGAATAGAAATGAATAATATATCCAGTGTAAGCCCTGATGGTAATATACTTGAAAAGTTGTGAAAAGAAAAAAAAGAGGGACAGCTGTTTAAACCAGACAACTCTTTTATGCATAGATTCTTTATAGAGTCTATTTCCTACGGCCTCCTTTAGGTGGGATTTGTAAATGAAGAAGCGTTGTGTCCAAAAGATGAACCAAGATGAGATCAACAGCCCCCAACTCTATCTATCTATATATTTATGTGTAAATAATGAAGAAACTGGAAACAAAAACAGATAGCATTTACGTTTCCGTCTGGAAAATCGTACAGATGTTGATGTCTGTTTTCTCACGCTTCCTCTCTCAAACCTTATCAGAAATAAAATTCTTTTAAGATAGGTAGATTAAACAGAGACTATCTGGCGTACCATGTGGAGCATTATAATTCCACCGTTCATTAATCGTATAACTTACTTTCAAAAAATAAAGTCTTTACAACCAATACATCCTTCCGATAGTCATCTATGGAGCTGAAACATGGGACCTAATAAAAAGATTCATCCTGGGAATCATGCAACGGACACAGGTGAAAATCATGGTCAACCTCACATGGAGAGACCATAAGACAGAACAATACATTAAAGAAGAAAACAGGAATCCCAGATATCATAGAAAGCATTAGAAAACTCAAAGAGCAGTGAGCTGGTCATGTTACAAGGATGGTAGACGACCGCCGGACATGACGACTCACCACATGGATCCAAAGTGATCATTGTGGCCGATAGAAAGTAAGATGGCATGACTTTTGAAAGTATTAATTCTTTGAAGCCTATGATAGCGAGATCTGGGAAAGTCTATGTCCAATGACGGACGTTAAAAGGCTGGTGGCGCTGCTGCTGCTGCTGATCTTTCTCCCTTTTACCCCTCCCCTTTCTTTCTTTCTTTTTATCTTCCCCCAGTCCTATTCTTTTGGCGGTAACACAATGAGAAACTGTCGCCCCAAAAAACAAAACAGTCATCATATGCGTCTCCAGTTTTTAAGTTAGTCTTGCTGGCTGGCTGGCTGGCTATGTATGTATGTATCACTTATGTAAGCTGCATCAATGGCAGCTAAAGGGCAGACAATTTATGATGTAATTTATACTAAATTGGTCTCAAAGTTTTTGCTTAGTTGTCTTCTGAGAATTTTATACTGATTTTTCTTAGTGATCACAACTTGAATAAGAGGCGTGAGTAATATTTTTTCATTGATAATCATTTTTTACATTTCTAATACATCACCCCACCACGAAAAGTGCTGCCAATTGATGTTTTCCATTGAGCGACTAATCAGACCTGTCTAAACTTTTGATTCTATTATCTTATCAATTTTCTTCTCGGGTACAAACTGTGTTCATCTCAGAATAACCCTTGCCCACTTTTGTAGATACACAGAATCTTCAATTCTGTCTCCAATGTCCATCAGTCATTCTTGATTACTGTTATAGATATTATGAAATCTCACTATAATTTGAGAAATCTCATTTTGTCTGTGTTTTAGGTTTTGGCCGAAATTCAGAAGAGAGAGAGAGAGAGAGAGGGGGGAGAGAGAGAGAGAGAGAGAGAGAGAGAGAGAGAGAGAGAGAGAGAGAGGGGTGTAGCAAGATAAGGGGAGGGAGAAAAAAATTTTTTCTGTCGAATTTTCCTATGGAACGAAATTATATTAAATCATAATTGACGTAACAGCATTTTAAAAATTCTGTTTTGATTGATATTTCTATTAACGACGATATTTCCCATTCGATTGCTGCTATTAACGACGTTACAGGTTGGAAAAAATAAAACAAAACCAAAAACAAAAAAAATAACAGCGTCTCATTATATCAAGTTCATATCGCCTAAGGATTTTGAACGGGGATGTCCTAGTCTGGAATAAATAATACTTTACTGACATGTTTCGCTGGTTATAGCTTCATCAAAGTTATAGAAAAATATGGAAGGAGACGGAGAAAGTAAAAAGCTAGAAAATACCGCTTTTCCGACTTTATCGAAACGGAACTAACGCCAGCATCAATATTTGGAAGTTTTCTGAATATGATCTTGGGGAAATCTACCATACAGTCATTAAAAATGTAAATTACTATAAATATTGAAGTTTCCTTCAAGAAGGGACCCAGTAGAAAATAGACTTGAAAGAGTCACAATCACGAAACGAAGAACGAAATAGACTCTATCTTAACGGACGAAAACGATATCGTCAAGGACATCCAAGTTCTGAATCAAGTCAATGTAGGCAGCGACCACACAATGGAACGATGCAAAATACAAGTAAACACTAACCAAGAACGCAGGAAAATATTTCACACAAAACTGGAACCTCTAAACGTACCAAGCTCGAACTTTCAATCCCGAACTGAAAAACCGATTTAGAATTCTTACTGAACAAGACGACAACAACATCAACGAACTAAACAACAAAATGACAGCATCTATAATAGAAGTTGCTACTTTATTCAAACCAATGAGCTCACAACCCATAAGTAAAATATCAGACAAAACCAGAAATCTTATAGAAAAACGCAGAAACCTCAAGCCACCAACAACAATAAGAGAGAAATTTAAGAGGTTGAACTAAATAAATTAATCAAGAAAAAAAGAAGCGAAGATAGAAGAAGGTACACGACAGCTGTAAAGAGGTCTTCAAAGCTATAAACAAAGGCTCCAACTCAGGACGAAGGCAAATAACCATATACTTGAGGAAAATGGAAACCTAACAATAGATAGAAATAGGATTGTCGAACGTTTAAAAAAATTTTACCGAAAACTTTATTCGTCCAAACAAGGACTATAAAACAATGAACAGGATATGCAAGACGTGAGCTATCAACTCGAGGACTTCCCACAAGTAACGCCGTGGGAGGTGAAACAAGCCATGAATGATGAAGAAAGGGACAGCCCCTGGACCGGGCAACATCTCTATTGACCTACTCCAAAACGCAGGTAAAATTATCACTAGGAAACTGGCCGTCCAATTCAACGTGTTTAAAACACAGTAAAGTCCGTGATGATTGGAACACAGCTATCAGAATGCTTTTATATAAAAAAGGAAACCTGAAAGACCTCAACAACTACAGGCCTATAAGCCTACTCAACTGCGTATACAAAGATTTCACAAAAATCATCAAAAACCAAATCACCAAAACACTTGTTGAAAACCAACCACGAGAACAAGCTGGCTTTAGAAGAAGCTACTCGACCATGGACCTCCTGCATTCGATAAATCAACTGAATGAAAAAGCAGCCGAATGTAAACTACCACTCGCCGTAGCATCTATCAACTTCAAAAAGGCGTTCGACTCAGTAGAAATCCCTAAGGTCATGACGGGCATCACTCGACAAGGTATAGATCCAATATATGCTGAAACATATATACAATCACAGCAGCTCCTTTATTAGGCTACATGAAGACATGGACCCCTCTTAGCTCCAGAAAGGAGTAAGACAAGGTGATACCAGCTCATCTAAACTCTTCACAGCCTGCCTCGAGATGATCTTCAGAAGACTAAACTGGGAGAGTAAAGGAATCAAAATAGATGGTGAGTATCTGAGCAACCTCAGATTTGCAGACGACATTGCCTTTTTCGCAGAGAACCTACACGACCTCCAACTAATGATAGATGAACTAAATCGAGAGAACAAGGCAGTCGGCCTACACATGAACTTCAGCTAGACGAAGATCATGTGCAATAAGCACATCGGTGATAAAACACTGAGATCAAAGTCGAGGACACAGCACTGGAGAAAGTAGATCAGTACATTTACCTAGGATAACGAATCTCCACGTGACTCTCAAAAGAAGAAGAAATCAAGCGAAAAATCACACTAGAATGACAAGCCCTTGGCTCAGCAAGCTCAACCTCCGAAAACAAGAAGATCCCATTAATCCAGAAAAGTCACTTATGAAGCTAAAACATAGAACCTTACCAAGAGACAGACCAGCAAATTGAGAACAATGCAATGTGCACATAAGAAGAATTATGCTGGACCTCACATGGAGAGACCACAAGACAGCACAGTACATCTGTGAGAAGGCAGGAGTCAGGGACATCAGAGAATCCATTAAAAAGCTCAAATGGTAGTTGGCTTGCCATGTTGTACGAATGGCGGACAACCGATGGAGATCGCAACTCACGACATAAATCCCCAAGATCACATGCGGAACTGAGGCAGGCAGAATATTAGATAGAGAGACGAGCTAGACAAATTCAGAAAGTACTGGCTCTCCATGATAGAGAAATGTGGCAAATCCAACGACGGACGTTAAAAGACTGGTGATGATGATTACGATGATTGAAATCTATTACAGATGATCATTTCAATACATTAGATTCCTTCAAATAAGTTTTAATGACTACTGAACAGTGTCATGTAACCATATGCAGTCCACTAAACAATTTTTCCATCCTCACAGACAGGTCGGTGTATGGTAATACGAAAATTTATAGACAAACTGAGTTCCTGATATCCTCCATTAGATTTTTCTCAAAGCCTTGATCCATTTGGAGGGAATTCAATTGGAGTATTCCATGGTCCGATCAATGAAATGGAGAAGAAATTTTCGGTTCAGTGAATGCTCTTGACTATGTCCCGGGGAGAATGATGATGGAACCAATTTTCATGACCTTTCCGACAAAAAAATTGTGAGGAAATATATTCAAAATTTTGAAATTGTTGAAAAATGTATTAGATTGTACAACTATATTTTTATTTTTCACTGATATCTTCGGCTGTTTGAATGATTCTGTAGTGCCAGGTGTAGGTGATGTAATAAATCATTGTTTGGTAAGTTCAACGACGGAGCACTGACAAATAATCGTATATTAACCCTCTATAAGTTGTTTATCTAAGTATCAAAGAAAAAGGACAATTGACGCTCAATATTGAATGAATAGAAAAGTATTCCTCCTATTTTCAAGCAGGCAAAATCAGGACAAAACATTGATAGAAACATTTGATTATTTTTTCTAAAGTTATTTTTATTTATTGTCAGCCAGGTCGTGTCAGGGTCGTGAAAGCTCCTGGGGTCCTATGAAGATTATTAGGATTGAGGAAATATTTCGAAGTCTACGAAAAATAATAATAGACTTTGCAAAAGAAAATTGCTTCGTCCAGGCTTGCTCACATCAGTGTCGTTCGATTGTCTATCAAGAGTAATGGAGGCTTTCTATCCATTTTAGACACTTGGAGAGTGACATCAGATGTTTTTAAAGTGATGCTCAGCCCTGGAAGTAGTTCTATGAATGAGACAAGTATTTAAATTGATAAAACACAAAAATTATAATCAAATAAATGTGCAACTGAACAATTATGTACTCAAGTGCAAAGTAACATTCTTTCAATGATTTTTTTCGTATTATTGTTCGTAAAAGCACAAAAGATTACACGAAAGTAATCCGACACTGATTTAAAATCAGGATGGAGTGAGACTGGCCAGGAAAAAATTGTGTCATGATATTCACTTGTAAAATCCTTCTTTTCATGAGACATTTGAGTGTTGATCGATGTGCATTAAGAAAGGCACAAAGATACTGTGTCGGAGCAACCAGTTGTAGTTGTATTCATTATACGTATTAATTCTGTATTTTGGATTTGGATTTAAAATAAAAATGAGTTTCTGTTATTTGAAGACAATGTAAGAAGGACAGGCGGTATAAAAGGCTGTTAACTGTTGATTTCATCACATCATAGTTGGATGGTTGAATGTATTTATAATGTATATGAAATATAGAATATATGTAAAACGAAATTATCTCAATCAACATGCCGTGTTGTTTATGTTTTGATCATCAAAGTTATCTTCCAATATATCTATGTGTATGTGCATTGGCTAATATCCACCATCTTTACAATCACAATATGGCGTATTTCCATTTTTGTATTTTCTGTTCGTGATTATTTTATTGCCAAATATCTTAAATAATTTTAGCTGTTATTGGTGCAAGCATAGCTCATTTCAAGGATATTTTATTAAGATGTGATCATCAGAGAAATGTTCAGTTATCAAGTTTAGATTAATTTCAAATGTTGGTTTTCGCGTTCGAATTATTAGTCTGAGTTGAAACATACTAGGTTTCTTTTTATATCGTTTTTCTCATCTTCATTGGAAATATATTCTGATGTAATGTTTAATTTGCCCAGTTTTTAAACGTTTATGCAAGTTTGTTATCATTTTTATGTTTTTATTCTCTCACAGTTTACATAAAATATTTAATGCAAACGCCCTAAGATGCACCCTAAGCGAAAGCCTAGGAAACCATACTTATTTGATATTTACGTTTTGGAAAATGCTCACACCAATCTTCCTAGATTGGCGGCATAATTAAAAATTCTGTCAACTGAGCATCTCAGGATTTTTGATTCGCTCTGCCTTCTTCGCTGGGTGGATCATATCGGTGTTGGTCCATTTTTTATCAAGTCAGAATACGGTGTTCCATCCATTTTAGTTGTAGGTCACGTTAACAGAATTGATGCTAGGTCTTCTTTCCTTCATGCTCAGCCCCGGAGGTAGGCAAGAGTTACGAAGTATACAAGTATTGAAATAGTAATCAAATGAATTTGCAATTGAACTGTTGCCCACTTGAACGGAACATTTTTGTAATTTCTGACTTAACCCCCCCCCCAACGAAAAACCCTTACCAAACAAACAAAAAACATCAAACTATGCGTTGGGTGGTCGTTTAGTTTGGTTGGTTTGTAGCTAAATTGTGTACTGGTACTACTTTTATTTGTCAATTATTCTTTCCGTCCATTCATTTGCATCAAAATCCTGTCCGGTCAAAATGAATAAATAGAATAAAATGAAATTAGAATATCATGTTGAACGATATTTGAAGCAGACGCTGGTCATATTAAAAACCTTCAAAGACTTTTTAGATGGTACTCAATGCTTTTCTGCTAATCATTCAGCACTGTTTCTAGGATTGGGGGACTTTTTCTCAAGGCAAAGGGGTCTGAGACATATCATGTTGTATATACAGTTTCTTACCGAAGTCAAGCAATGTTGATCTTGATCTCTACCGATGGGCAATACAAGGTGCCGTAAAAAAAACTAAGTTTCGACTAGCCTGGTGAGTCGGAAGTGGGTCTTTCTAACAATTACCCGTGTATACCTAACCCCTGGGACATTCTCGATTCGGGGAACGATGATACATTCATGCCTTCATACATTGCGGATGGCATTCTGGCAAAAAGGTTAGATATATTGATTTTTTTGTCTCTTTCATTCTCTACTTTCATATATTGCTCACTCGACCTATCATCCATCACGTTTATATGTCACTTTTAACTCCAACAATATGTGTGAATAACAGAATAAAAAAAACTGAGCCAACAAACAACGGTCACTGAATCGGTCTGCATATTCCCCTGGGCCAAGGGTGAACCAAGAAGCTGTCTGTCTTGTTCCAAAAGTGTGACAGAGAAAAAAAAAATCGCTCAATGACGACGGTTCATCTGGCAAACGATAATTCTTACCCACACCAACATTCACTTTACAATTGTCTTCGGGAATGATTCCAACAGAGGACATTACCAACCCTTTTGGACACTGAGAAACTGAAAAGGAATGCTGGAAGGTGCAGGGTGGCTGGGAGTGTTGGAAGACAAGTTATTGCAAGGGGTCAAGGGAGAAAGAACACCAATTGATACCTCCTACCTCATTTACTTCAAGATGCGTTAGTATAATAATATTTTGGTAATAAAATTGGTCTTTAAATTTAAAAAAAATGTATCATTCAATAAATCATTTGAGCAACGTTTCGGGGATGGGGCTGATTAAATGTGTGCTCTGAAAACGGGTGGAATAATATTTGGAAAACACACCTTCATCTTCGTTCAGGTGCGATTTGAAAGGTGGTAGGTGCATGTCAGGAAGGGAACTTATGGAAACAAGCTGCATCATTTTGAATCTGAAAAAACAAAAACAAAAAAAAACACCAATTTTCTTTTTGAATAAACCTTGGAAGTAATATTTCTTGAAATTTTAGATGAAGGATGGAACCGAACCAAAAGAATCACTCTCAAACTAAGAACTGTACAATGTGCACAGGAGATGATCATGCTTACCACATGAAGAAATCACAAGAAAGTACCTTATATTAGAGAACAGAGAGTTGTCAGATGTAATATGAACATCATTATAAAAAAAAAACTCAGATGTGAATGCATACGCCATGTTGCAAGAATGTTAAACCATGGCTTACAATTCAATTCATAAGATACCGGCACCACAACGCTCATGATCGAGAGGTCTGGCGGATCTTGGGGAATGGCCATGTCTAACAACTGATGTTTGATGATGAAGATGCTGCTGCTGCTGCTGATGATGATGATGATGATGACTATTATTTCATTTTGATGAATTAGTGAGTACCAAAATGGAATGACACTTATCAAGAAATATTAGTTATAAGATAGAATGTTTCGACCCACAATGTCGTGATTAAAAGCAACAACAGACTGCTATGAAATGAAGTAGTCCTGTCTAGTAGTTATAATAAAAAGCAAAACAATCATCATGGAGCAGAACTAATTAAATAATTGTTATAATGAAAGATGTATTGAGCCAGAGTGCAGTGATAAAAACAGAAACATTAAGATAATGTAAAACTAGCAATGAAAATAAGAACTGAAAAAACGCTTAATTTTAAAGAAACACTTATGTCAGAATAAAAGTAGTAATAAAATAAGAATAATGGAAATACTTCATCCGAATGCAATACTAATAAGATGGAGTAAAACTAATAAGAAAGTACTGATAGGGAAAGCACTTCATCTAAGAGCAACATTAATAAGATGGAGTAAAACTAGTAATGAAATACTAATCATGAGAACACTTTATCTGAAAGCAACATTAATAAGGTTGAGTAAAATTAGTAATAAAATGGGAATTGTGAAAATACTTTATTCAAAAAGCAGCAATCCTGATATGGAGTAAAATATTGAATACAATTTAAGGAATGTCGAAGAGTTTATAGTTCTTAGAGTGTTTTGAAAGAAAGCAACTATTATAAGAGTAAAACGCTTGGTGACATAATTGTAATAATGAGGATTGCCTCAACCCAGAGTATTTGATAAAACTAATGATGAACTTTCCCCACTTCTGTTTGTACTAACAATGACACCACTAAACAGAATCTTGAAAACACTGTAAAGTGTAAAAATCCTCCAAGACAAAAAGTCGACCAACCCATATATATATACAGATAACATAAGGCTATTTACAAAAAAACAGAAACCAAAAATAAACAAAACAGGGAGGGGCTCGAAATATTAAACAAAGTAAAAAATATGTGTTGGAATGGAACTTTGAATATCAAAAGAAAGCTATTGGTGATGGGCAGAAGTAAGCGTACGGTGGTGGAAAAGATAGATTTATTGGACAACAAAAACATTAGACCTGGTAATCGTGGACAAAAAAAGAGAACCTACCAAATAATAGTTGTGGCCTTGCTTGCAGATCACAAAGTAAATACGATGGAGAGTTAGAAACTAGGACAATACAATAACCTAAAAAGAGAACTAAAGAAGTTGTGGAATATATAAGTCAGGGCGGTGACAGTAAGAGTAAGTGGACTCGGAACCGAACCGACGACACAGAAAACAAGATAAAGGGAATTGGGGACAGAACGAAGGATTGAAACTATACAAACCACAGCACTACCGGGGACTGCACGAATTCTGAGGATATCACTGGAAATAAGAGGCCTATGTCGTCCATGTACATTAAGTGGTTTTCGACCTCTGGTCCATGATCACCAGGTCCGGTCTGCTTGCTTTTATGGGGACGTCAGTTTGGATGTCAAAGTTCTAGGGAAATTAGTGACGTCCATTTTCTAGGGCTGTCTCCAGTTTGCGCTGGTACCAGTTTTCCGCATGGTTAAATCCCATTCGTTTACTCAGTTCCCAGTATGTCACTGTTGCAAGCCTGTTGTGGCTATGTTATTGCTACTTCTGGGCTAGTTGACCATAATCAAGAGTAATGTGGTTTACGGTCTCATCCCTTCCCCCACCCAGATGGTATTTATGATTTGTTTGTGCTTTGCCAATTTTCATTTTGATATAGTTTATCTGTCCGATCAGGATTTCCACATTAGTGGTGGGCACGTGATTGGTCTATAACTCCTTGCCCAGTCCCCAATTCTGGGACCTAGCATTTATTAGGACAACTTTGGAGTTGGTGGATGAGCCTGTTGTGTAATGTGATGAATTTATTAAATCAATATTCATTTATCCCTGTAGGCCCGAATGCTATGTCCTGCAGTTCTTTTTTTTTCGTATTATCTAGGAATCACAGGATTTTGTTGCGTCCTTTCAAGTGTCCTCATATGCCGTTCGAGAAGTTTTTTGACTTTGTGGAATCTTGCTTTACGTTCTGAATTCTTTTTCCGTTCAGATCTTGGTAAAACTTTCTCTCGTAATTTTGGTACGTGCAGTTGGGTGTATTGGGCGGTTCTTGATCTATATCTCTTAAGTCTTGCTTTTTGGTTAGTCTTCTTTGGTCTATCTTCCCTGCTGTCATAGGAACACCTTTTTATCTTATCTTGTATTTGTGCTATAGTCTTACATGTGGTCTATTCATATATGGTGCATTTTCCAGTAGTCTTTCATCTCTCCGAAGTTTAGAGATTAGTCTTCCTAATTTTGTTTCCCAGTTGGGTATTTTATTCATGTTATTTGGGATTTCTCTTTGTAAAAAGATCCCTTACAATTTTGGCTCCAGTGTAGATTAACTTTATTTTGCTCTGTTATGTCGTTTTATTCAATATGCTGTAGGCAGGAAGTTGACATGTTCGGTTTTATCTTTTAGTTTATTCCCGTCCTTGCTCCTAAAAGTTGGCAGTGTCGTTTTCTCTTTTCGTGTCATTTCTTTTAGAATTAGTATCTGGACTTTTTGTTCTTCCGCTGGGGTGTCAGTATCTCTTCCTGATGTATGCCTTTGTTCAGGGATTCTCTTTTTGTCCCCATCTCATCGTTTATCACTTGGGCTGTATGGAGAGATTCCTATTCGCATAAACCATTTCCTTTTTCTCTATCTTGCAGATCTCCTGTAGTTCTAACTCTGAATTCTATTTATTTTTCAGGGTTTGTTTCACTTCATCAGCCAAGCGCTGATTTGATTCTTCTACAATGGATTCTTCCCTCCATATGTTGAGCATGCATTCTATATAGCCGATAAGGGTACACGAGGCGAGGTTTCGTCCAGCAATCGCTAGATGACGACCGGGTCCGTCCTGGTGGCTAACAAGGCTGTACCAGCCGGTTATGACACACAAATCTTGAATTTGTGCCCCATTTTTCTGCAGTATATTGATTAGGATGTGCTATCATATTTGTTTGTTTTTTGGTACTCAAAGTTAGCGCCAAACCTGGTAGATTGATCAAATCTGATGTCATTCAGGAGTAACGTAACAGCTCCATCCGCTCTTCGCACCCATGGTGCATTCACACCAGGAGAAAGCATTTGGACTTGTGCAGCATCTAGCAGTGCGGCAGAGTGTCTGTCCTTGGCCACATACTTAAAAACTATGTCATCAAGCATTAGCCCTTAATTACTAAAGTACTTTTGGTATGTTTATCTTTTATTCCCATCAAGTCTTAGCTTATTTGGAGAGAAGCTGACCTGTTCTAGCTCCTTCCCCTCAAACTCGTAAGTATGTTGAAATTTGAAAGGATGGACGATCTATGATACGGAGGAAATAAATTCAATTAAATATTCTAATGAAAAAATGGTTCCTCTTAGACATTGATTTTGGGTGAGGAGAATTTTAATTTTCATTAACGAATTTTGCTCTTACTTCTGATTTGTTCTCCAATCATTCTGTATGGGGAAGGTGAAAATGTCGGTCTGACAATGATCATTTGATAAAGTGGGAAAAGTACAAATAAATAAAAAAGGATTTGTGCCGATTATTATTATCATCATTATTATCATTATTATGATTATCATTGCGTCTTCATTTTAAACTATTAATACGTCTCCTGCTTCTTCCATAAATACATATACATGGCCAGTGTGATAAATTATCAACTTTTATGATGTTTTTTTCATTTCTATTCCTTTTCAAAATTATCTGTGACCAGCATTAATTGTATTTCCTTTATGTTCATATATTCATTCAAGATAAAATGTTTTTCGATTCATTATACATTTTCAGTTTTCAGATCTTAAAATATTAAACATTCTTTCCTAATGTTTCGATGCTGTTATCTGTTGTTTTAAGTCGTTTTCTGCTTTGATTCTGATCTCATATTATCAAACATGCGTGTTACTTTTTTTTATTTTGATGCTATTTACAATTTCGATGTTTTCTTCCTCGATGCCTCTGTTTTGATATTGTTTTTGGTTTCGACGCTGTTAACTGTTTCGATGTCTTCTGTTTTGAGGCTATCTAATGTTCTAGTGTTGTTTTGTGATTACAAACTGTTTTCTGTTTAGATATTGTTTCCTTTTTGGTGTTGCCTTTCTGCTTTGATACAGTTTTCTGCTTCGATGTTGTTTTCATATTATTTTCTCTTTTGATGCTGTTTCCATGTTGCTTTCTTTTTGTTTACCTCTGTTTACTGTTTTGATGGTTTGTGTATCGTTCAAGCATTCTGTCATCATGTAATTTTCTATTTTTTGTGTTCTTTGCTGATTCTGAGTTGTTTCTTTTTTCGATACCGTTTTCAGTTTTGATTCTTTTTTTTCTGTTTTGATGTTGTTCCTTGATCTGATTCACTTTTTCCTTTTTCTTTTTTTTGTTTTGAAATGTTTTCTGTTTTGATGATTTTTATTGATTTGATTTTGTTATATTTTTGATTTCATCTCTTTTGATACTGATTCATATTTGGATGGTGTCTTCAACTTCGATGCAGTTTACTGTTTTAATGCTGGTACCTGTTCCAATTTTGTTTTCTGTTTCAATGTTGATCTCAGCCCTCATCTTATCTGTTTCATTGCTGTTTCAGTCGTGATGCTTTATTTATTGAATTCGTTTGCCTTTTATATTGCCTTTTAATTTTGGTACTGTTTTCTATTTTTGATGTTTTTTTCAGTTTTCATACGGTATTCTGTTTTGATGTTGATTTGTATTTTGATGCCATTTTCTATTCTAATCTTACTCATTGATGTTTTCTTCCTTTGATAATGTTTACTATTTTGATACAGTTTTCTGCTTTGATTTTGTTCACTTTTGATGTTATTTACTTTACGATGATGTTATCTGTTTTGATTCTGCTTTCTGTTTTGATACTGTTTTTTTGAAATCATTTTGACGCCTCTTTCTGTTTTAGTAAAATTTCCTGTCTTGATATTGTTTATTGTTTTGATGTTGTTTTCTGTTTCAATACTGTTTTTTTTTTATTTTGATGATTTCTTTTTCGATGCTGTCCTCTGTGTTGATGTTGTTTTCTGTTTCAATATTGTCATCTGTTTTGAATCTGTTTTCTGTTTTCAAGTTTTCCTTGTTCTAATTGTGTTTTCTGTTTTGATGTTGTTCTGATGTTTTTACCCCGAGCTTTGATGTTTTTTGTTCCATGTTTTTTTCTCATTCTGAACTGTTTTCCGTTCTGCTGTTTTGTTCTGTACTGATATTTTGTATTTTCTATTCTTTCTGTTTGGATGCTGTTACGATGTTTCTCTGTTTAAATATTGCATTCAGTTTAGACAATGTTTCCCGTTTCGAAATGGTTTCCAGTGTTGGTGCCTGTACATTAGAGTTTAATCTGGAATCATTATATATTGCCTGTGGAAATAAAATATTGAGGACAGTTATTGAACTTCAACTCGCAAACAAAAGATACCCCCCCGCAAAAAAAACTTAAAAAACAAAAAAGAGCTGTAGAATCTTCTTCATTTCAAATTTTCTTTGCATAAATTCTTCCGCCAAAACCAATACAACGACGCCTGTTATTCCGAATAGCACGAAAAAGACACACCAGATTCATCACAAGTTGATAGCCAGATCACTTTCCCACATAACAATCTAACAATTGAATATTTATTCATTCTCCATTTTCGCTTTGAAAGAACGAAATTTGTTTTTTACTCTTATTTCGGTTTTGAACACTTATTATTTCATATTTTTTCCTAGCCATATTGTGTTTTCTTTATAAAAGAAATTATGAATATTGTACTGAGGGCAAGACATTGTGGTCTGTGTTGGTACAGATTATATAAAGCTAAAAAAGAATGAATTGAGATTAGCAAATGAGTAAATAAAAGAAATATTTTTCACTTCGGATCACGAATAAATCAGGACTGAGTAAAATAACTAGAATAATCTTGGTTAAAAAGGCACAGTCATGTCACAAGTGCCCACTCTCTCTCTCTCACTCTCTCTCTCTCTCTCTCTCTCTCACACACTCTCTCTCTTCTACCGGCGTCCAAAGGAGCAGGCATATCTTAGACTAGTTCCTCTGAATGGGGACACGGTCTGCGTAGACTCGGACAGGAGGAAAACCTGTCATCAGAATTTGGAAACAACACCCCTAAACTTTTCACTCTACGCACAAATCGTACACACAATTCTCAATCAAAGCTACTCATTTTTACAAACACTTCAAACAAAGAAACTTCTTCTATTTTGATTACACGTGTTTTAAATACATTACAATACTAAACATTCATGCCAAGACTCTTTCATATGCCACATACACACGCATTTTCCCTTATTCGTTCGATGAATAAAATTTGTTTTATTGAAGAGTTACCTTTTTCTTTTTTTTACCGTTTTGTTGTCCTCATTTGTTTCTCCGGGACACGAGTTAATTTGTAAAATATGATGACTCACAGATCTCATTTCCATACAAAGAATATGACCAGTCATGCCGTAAAAATGGAGTCGGATAGAAGTATTTTCATTTCTCTCAACTAAGTCGTAAAGCAAGGCGGCCTTTTGTCCTTGTCCATCTACTTCCCTGTATATAACACAAAAAGTACCGTGGCCGCCATAAACTAGAAACCTTCCGACGCAAAACTCTCAATAATTATTTTTTACACAATTCTTCCTTTCTTCCTTCAGAAATGAAACATTTTGTATCAACCCAGAATAACATCAGGAAAAAAAAAAACAAAAAAAACTCAATCTCAAATGCAGATTAGAAAAAAAAATCTCATTAACAACTACGAGTAAAAGACACTAGAAAAATTCTCCCACGCAAATAATAAATCCTAAATTGAAACGAGAAAAAAAAATTCAAAACATTCCTTCGTTTCAATGATTCTATGACTTCAACTGCAACAAGGAACAAGCATTCACCAATTTTCCTATAAAAGATGTTAATCAGTGGAATTGAACGGAAAGTCTTAACCAAAGATATAAAGAAAGACACGTACTGTTTACAGCAATCTTAAACTTCTCTTTACATCCAGAGAACTTTGCTCCTAAATCGACTGCTCTCCATAACAGTGTTAGGTTTTGAAACAAGGAGGAACTTTCAACTATAAATCCTGTATTCAGCAATTGGAAATTAAGTCCCTTTTTCTGCTGATTCTCCAAAGGCGAACGAATATTGGACGAAAAGAATGAACGGAGAAACATTTCACGGTTGATTTCCGATTATAACGTTTTTTTATGAAGCCCCTAAAAATAAAGGAGATTTTCCTATATATATATATTTCAATAAAGCATTTCACCAAATGATTTTTAAAAAAATTTGCAGCCACTTAACAAACACGAATCAAACACACACACACACACACACACACACAAATACACACACATGTATACATCATCTCACTAAAAATTGAATAATATTTCCCGAATTCAGACGGACGAGTATTTGTAGTGGTACAAATTATCTGAATACAAAAAAATCATTATTATTATTATTATTATTATTATTATTATTATTATTATTATTATTATTTGCAATCTCACACCAGTTGCCTGGTGGTAACCGCTGGAGTTTGAGTGACAGCAAGTGTCCGCAAGTCTCCAGCCCTTCTGTCCTAATACTCATAGGACACAGTAATACTGTGGTTTACAGTTTCACACCGGTTTCCCAGTGGTCATCGCTGAAAGCTGAGTGACAATAAGTCTCCCCAAGTCTCCAGCCCTCCTCTCCTAATACTCATAGGTCGCATTAATACTGAGATTTACAGTTTCATAGCGGTTGCCCGGTGGTTATCGCTGAAGGCTGAGTGACAATAAGTCTCCCTAGGTCTTCAGCTAACGTGTCCTCTCTCTTTCGCCTATCATGTGAGTGCTACAATTTGAGTTTCCGCTTTCATTTCCCTTCCTCCGTTGGGTCACTATTGACAGTTAACGTTGCAGTCCATATATTTCTAGCATTTTCCTCAGTATCCATGCAGTTCCCAGTAGTGCTGTGGTCTGCACAGTCTCGATCCTTCCCCTAATCCTGATCTCCTCCAGTCTCACCTTCAGCGTTTTGGGGACAGTTCCTAGTGCGCCCACTATGACCGGTACTACCCTGGCTTTCATGTTCCACATCTTCCTTAATTCTCTTGCTGGGCCCTGGTATTTTTCCCGTTTTTCACCCTCCTTCCTCTTTACTCTATGGTCTGCAGGTACAGACTCGTCTACTATTTGGCAGGCCTTTCTTTTTTTGTCTACAATTACCAAGTCCGGTCTTCTTGCCTGGATGAGGTGGTTAGTTTTGATGTCAAAGTCCCAGAGTAGTTTGTGGTTGTCATTCTCCAAAACTGCCTCTGGCTTGTGCTGATACCACTTTTCCCCATGGTTGAATCCCATTTGTTTACTTAGTTCCCAGTGTATCATCGTTGCTACTCTATCGTGTCTATGCTTATACTCCTTCTGGGCGAGTTGACTACATTCACTAGTTATGTGGTTTACGGTCTCATCTCTTTCACTGCACATGCAGTATTTGCTGTTTGTCTGTGTTCTGTCGATTTTTGCTTTTATGTAGTTTGTCCTTATGCTTTTGTTTTGGGCTGCCATGATGAGCGATTCTGTTTCTCTCTTAAGGTTCCCCTTTCGTAACCATGTCCATGATTTCTCGTCTGCCACATTTTGTATCTGCCTTTTAAACTCGCCATACAATTTTTTCTGTTCCCATTTTTCTTTTCTTGTTTGCTGTGCTGTTCCATTGTTTTCTACTTTATTATTTGTTGCGCTATCTCTTGCACTCTTTATGATTTCTTCGCTATTTGTTTGCACATACATTTCTAGGACTGCTTTAGCTCTCTGGACACAATCTTCTATGCTGATGAGCCCCCAGCCACCTTCTTTTCTCTTGACGTATAGTCTATCTGTATCATCTCTAGGGTGTAATGCTTTATGCATTGTCATAAGCTTCCTTGTTCGCCTATCCATTGATTGGAGCTCTTCCTTTGCCCATCGTAGGAATTGTCCTGTATATCTAACTACTGACACAGCCCTGGTGTTCATTTCTTTTATTAGATTTCTGCCGTTTTATTTGGTCTCTAATATTTTACTTATCCTTTTAAGGTATTCTCTCTTAATTTTCTCCTTCATCTCATCCCGTTTTATCGTGTCACATCCAAGGACGCCTAAGCATTTGTATCGGTCTTGTGCAGTCAATGCTCTAATCTTGCTGTTGTCCGGGGGTTCAATTCCTTCAGTCATTGTAAGCCTCCCTTTGTGCATTACCATGATTGCAAATTTTTCTATTCCAAACTCCATTCCTATGTCCTCACTATATTCCCTTACTTCGTTGAACAGAGTCTCAAGCTCTCCCCTGGTTTTTGCGAACAATTTTATATCGTCCATGTACATTAGGTGGTTAACCTTTCTTTTTGTTTTAGAGAAATGGTACCCTTTGCTGTTCTTCAGGATTATGTCGAGCGGTATCATTGTTAGAACAAATAATAGTTGGGACAACAAGTCTCCTTGGAAGATTCCCCTTTTTATCCTTACCTCTGCTAGTTCGTCCCCTGCGGCTGTCAAGTCTACTTTCCAGTTTTTCATCGAATCTCCAATGAATCTAACCACCGGTTCGCTAATTTTGAACATTGTAAGGCATTCGAGCCGGACTATCCTCATTTTGTTTTTTTTTCATACAACGTTTCAGCCGTTGTACTTTACAGCCTTCATCAGGTATCATCTGATAGGTGTGGGGAAGTAACGAAAAAAACCTTTTATGTAACCAATGGACACATAGCGTAGTGATTAGAGAATCAGACAGAATTACTGCAAGTAATCTAATGGTTCTAGGTTCAATCCATATGTGAGACAATAATGATTCGAAAATACTACTACTGCTAAGAGGGGAGTGCAGTCAATAAACCCCCGTTGGTTAAATAAAGGGTTCAGTTTGTTACTTCCCCACACCTACCTGATGGAGGCCGTAGAGTACAACGGCTGAAATGTTGTATGAAAAACAACCAAGATGAGGATAATCCAAATAATTATAGAAACAAAAAAAATCAAATGAAATAAGGAAATAAATTGAAAAAATTGATATTATTTGCTCTAAATCCCGAGTTGATCATTGGTTAAAAAAGGACTCAATTCTCTGCCAATTTTGGGCTCCCTCTCACTCTCTCACGATGTGTAGGGCAGCAAGTGTATATCAGCATGGTCCCTCCGTCAGGGGCACGGTTGCAAGTTGAATCTTTCATAAAAGAGTGATTCGTGGGCCCTATTTTATTACAACGAATATGAACAGGCATTTCGTAACGACGGAATCAGATATGACTATTATCCTTTCCCTTGTCTAAGCCGTAAATTACGGCAAACTTCTTTCCTCGTTTATCTCCTGTCTTCTACATCTGATTTCTTGAGGCTGGCATCGGTCTTTTGTTGGTTATCTTAATAAATTCGCATCCATCTATTTTTTGGGTTGTATTTATGTATTTCTTCCATAATCTATTCAAATCATGATCAACTTTGGGTGATCTTGAACGATATTGCAACACCTTGACAAAGAGTTTTATCAGTTTTTTAGTAACTCCAATAAGCTAAACCTTAGAATTGCACGAATGGCTTCATCTAAAGATTTGCGCACAGAACATACAATCTACAATAAAACCAGGAGAATTGAACAAAATGCTTTCAGAAGAAATCCTTTTGGTTGACTGTCGTTGAGAACAGTGATACAAAAATATGGAGAAACTGTGGGAAATAAATCGAGCTAAATATTTCGTATATGCAAAAGTCCCCAGAGTCCTTTTTTGATAACCAGAAAATGGAATCACCGCTGGAAACCGCTTTTTCATTGCAAACTTCTGCACACCTAATTATATATCAAAACAAAGACCACAGCTACACATACACACAAACATATATATATATATATGTGTGTGTGTGTGTGTGTGTGTGTGTGTGTGCGTGTGCGTGTGTATGTGTGTGTGTGTATCAGAATGAATAGACAATTCCAAAGACTTTGGTGTAAAGAAACGTGCTTTCTTGGTTAATTTGACGTTTTGTCGTCTCTGAAGATTGGGATACAAGTAATTGTCTGTTATATAGACACCATGCCTAGTAGTTGTTGACTTAGTGATATTTTAGTTTAGTAGATATTAAGTGTTTTAGATAGTAAAGATTCGGATGATGATATATATATATATATACTTCACTATCACAATAAGGAATAACCCAAAACAAAAACGAAAATTCTCTTAGTGGTATTTCAATCAAGATACCTCGCCATCTCTTTTACAACTATGTGGATGGATACAAAAGACACGATGAAACGAAACTAAAGACCTAATACTCAGTTGAGAAACCAGATTTTTGCAAGAAATTTCTACATTTACCTGAAAAAATATGCTCGCTATCACATTGATCCTAGGAGATAAAGTCTTCCAAAGATGTGTTAGAGATGGTTTTGATAAGGAAAAAAAATCATCAATTTAGGGAAGAAGGTGAATCAAAACGAATGTTTCTTGTCATTATGAACCGAAAACTAAAACTTATCAACATAAGTTTTCCTCAGCTTTCAAGTTGGAATGACTGTCAGGCTATGTATGTATCATGTGAACAGACTGGAAATATAAAACATCTATTCTTTATGTCTCACAAAATGATTGTTTTATTTTCTTTAAACTTTTCCTATGCGTTTTAGACAGGTAGTCAGTTTGCAATTTGACTTTATGCTAAATCGATCCCTTACTTTGTGTTTGCTTGTTTTTTTACCCCGGACCTCTTAGAGACCACTGCCCAACAAAAGGCTAGGGAAGTAACCAGTTCACTGATCACCCCTTTTCCAAATATTTCTATTTGATGACCCCTAATACAGATGCTGTCAAAAGTCGTTGGTTGTATCATGGATTTCTACTGAGTGACACATTTTACCTGTTACTGTACTTATTCAATTTGGTTCCTACCTTTGACAATTGTATAAAACAGCTTTCCAGTCGGCTGGATCTGGCAATGTTCACGCAGTTTTAATTTTTTCCCCTTTTTTTTTCAAATATCAGAATATTTTAGTGATCACAGCCCTACAAAAGGTGAGAAAAGTAACTTATTCATTGATCACCCTGTTTTTTCTAATTTCTAATATGATCGCTCTTAACATGGCATGCTGCCAAAAGACGTCAGTAACATGACGGTTTCTATAGAGTGACTATTAAAGCGTAAGTTTTCATTTGTAGTTTTCATTGTCTTTCTGGTCAGATGACATAGCTACATGTATTAGTTTGTATGTTTCACCTTGTTTATCTTATCATTTCTTTCTCCTTACCTGGATGATGTGGATAGTTTACACATCAAAATCTGGTAGAACATCGCTATTTTTTTTTCTTCAGAATGGTTTCTGGTTGTTCTTCTACCTTTTTATGGTTGTAAGTAAATCTCTATTGCATTTCCCAATTCACTGTTCTTCATAGTAAGTCTTGCCTTTCCTCACATGTTTTGGAGATAATTCCTTAGATTCACTGACGATTTCTTGATGTCTTCCTAAACTTTTGAAAATGAAAACAAGAACGACAAATAGGACATAATCGGTATTAACTGAATGAGAAGACTTAGAGAAGAATTAATCGAACTGAAGAGCAAACATCTTTACAACTACGGAAAAGAAAAAGCAAAACGAAGTCCAGTAATTGTTTCATTCTACTAACGAAGTATAATTATTTGTTTTCATTCTATTATTCTCTACATCTTTAAAATAGTAATTACTTCTTTAAAGTCATCTTTTTCTTCATCTTCATCATCATCATCATCATCTTCTTCTTCTTCTTCTTCTTCTTCTTCTTCTTCTTCTTCTTCTTCTTCTTCTTCTTCTTATTATTATTATTATTAATGATGATAATAATAATATTAATAATTTCACACCAGTTACCTGGTGATTATCGCTGGAGGTCGTATGACAGCAAGTCTCCTCGAGTGTCAAGCCTTCTTTCCCATACTATCTTAATCTAGCAGTAGTGTGGTTTCACACCAGTTGTCTGGTGGCTATCGCTGGAAGCTGAGAGACAGTGAGTCACCTCAGTTCTTCAGCCTTATTCTCATCTTTCCCTCGCCTATCGCAACAATGCTGTGGTTCGTACCCCCATCACCAGTTATGTTTTTTGTTCTTTCTCCTCCGTTAGGCCACTGCTAACAGCTGGGGTCGTAGATCTTATTTCTTGTACTTTCCTCAATACTCATGCAGTTCCTAGTAGTGCTATGGTCTACACAGTCTCAATCCTTACTTTTAACCCCAGTTCCTCCAATCTCGTCTCCTGTGTTTTTGGTACAATTCCGAGTGCACCTATTATTTCTCGTACTATGCTGAATTAAATGTTCCCCATCATCAGTTCTCTTGCCAGGTCCTGGTATTTTCCCAGTTTTTCACTCTCATTCCTCTTTACACTCTAGTCTGCAGGTACGGCCAGGTCAATTATTTGGCAGATTTTCCTCTTCTTGTGCACGATTACTAGGTCCTGTTTTCTCATGTGGATAGGGTGGTTGGTTTGGATGTCAAATCCTCCCAAAATTCGTGGTTTCCACTCTCCAGGGGCTGTCTCCAGTTTGTGCAAGTACCACTTTTCAGCATGGTTGAATCCCAATCGTTTACCAAGTTCCCAGTGTATCATAGTTGCTATTCCATCGTGTTCGTGTTCATACTCTTTCTGGGCTAGTTGACTACATTCACTAGTTATGTCTCTTTCCCTACATAAGTGGCATTTGCTGCTCGTCTGTGTTCTGTCGATTTTTGTTCTGATATAGTTTGTTCTGATCCATATGCTTTGGGCTGCCATAATGAACGATTCCGTTTCTCACTTAAAGCTTCCTTTCTTTAGCTATGCCTGCAATCTCTTACCTGTCATATCCTGTCTCTGTCTTTCGAATTCTCCGAATATTTCTGTTTCATTTTCATATCCTTTTCTGCTGTGCTGCTCCATTGTTTCCGACTTTTTTACTGTTCGTCGCGCTGCTCCGGGCACTATTTAAGATGTCTTCACAGTTTGCTTGCACATACTTTGCAGACCTGCTTTGGCTCTCTGGACACAGTCCCCTCTACTGATGAGTCATCTGCTGCCTGCTTTTCTCTTCTTGTACTGTCTATCCATGTCGTCTCCGGAGTGTAAAGCTTTGTACATTGTCATAAGCTTCTTTGTTTGTCGGTTTGTTGATCGGAGTTCTTCCTTTGCCTATCCAAGGAATGGTCCTGTGAAATTGACAACCGATACAGTCCACGTGTTCATTCCTTTTATAAGGTTCCCGCTGTTTAGTTTGGTCTCTAATATTCTCATCTTGTTGTTTCATCCATTTTTTCCCGTTTTATTGTGTCACAATCGAGAACATCTAGATATTTGCATTTGTCAATGTTCTAATCCTTCTGCTGTCCAGGAGTTCGAATCCTTATGACGGTATGAGCTTTCCTTTGTGCGTTACCATTATTGCACCTTTTTCAATTCCAAACTCCATCGCAATGTCATTACTGCATTCCTTCACTTCAATAAACAGCATCTCGAGTTCTCCCCTGTTTTTTCCAATTAGTTTCATGTCTTCCATGTACATTAGGTGGTTGACCGTCCCCTTAGCTTTGGAGAATTGGTATCCTTTGGTGGATTCTGTTAAATGATATCATGTTTAGAACAAATAGTGTGGAGACAGCTGGTCTCCCTGGAAGATTCCCCTTTTTATACTTACCTCTACTATTTTTCTCCTATGGCTGTCAAGTCTAATTTCTAGGTTTTCATAGGATTGGCTATGAGGATCACCACTTGTTTACTTGAACATTCTGAGGTATTCAAGTATCCAGCTCTATGAAATCATGTTGTATGCTTTTCATAGTCTATCTATCTCATTGCAATATTCTCCTTCCTTTTTTTTATTTTATTACTTCTTTAAAGATCATCTGGTTGATGCACAGCAAATCATTTGCCCCCTTGGTTCCCCCTGGATCTTTCTGTTCTGATTATGATAGTCTTCTTCTTTCCATGGATATATATATATATATATATATATATTTATTTTTTTTTCTCTGCTATTTTTTCCAGTCAAGATTTCCCCACAAGAGTGGTAAGCACGTGATTGGTCTATAATTGCTTGCCAGGTTCCCCCTTTTTCATAGTCTTTTTGGATGAGGATAGTTATGCCTCTGGTCATCTAGCCTGGTACCTCACCTTCATTTAAGCAACCTTGGAGTTGGTAAGTGAGCCTGTCATGATATATTGTGAATTTCTTGAACCAAAATCCGTAGATCCTATCAAGTCCTGATGCTGTCCAGTTGGCTATTTTTCTGAGAGCGTGTTTCAGTGTGGTTTTATTCAATACTATCGGTTCTCAATTGTCCATGTCATTGAATTCTACTTATATGTTTTCTAACCATTCCTTGGCATCGTTGTGCATTTTTGGGTGTCCCCATATGCTGTTCCAGTAGTTCTTTGTGTCTGTGGTATCCAGCTTTATGTTCATTTTTCTTTTTCTGTTCAGATCTTCGTAAGACTTCTTCTCGTTGTTTTGGAATGTGCAATGCTGTGTGCATTACTATTATTATTATTATTATTATTATTATTATTATTATTATTATTATTATTATTATTATTAATCTCAGACCAGTTGCCTGGTGGTAACTGCTGGAGTTTGAGTGACAGCAAGTGTCCTCAAGTCTCCAGCCCTCCTCTCCTAGTCCTCATAGGTCGCAGTAATTCTACGATTTACAGTTTCACACCGGTTGCCCAGTGGTTATTGCTGAAGGCTGAGTGACAATAAGTCTCCTCAGGTCCTCAGCTAACGTCTCCTCCCTCTCTCGCATATCATGACGGAGCTACTATTCGTTGCAGTACTTATATCTCTAGCACCTTCCTCAGTATCCGTGCAGTTCCAAGTAGTGCTGTGGTCTGTACGGTCTCTATCCTCCCCCTAATCCCAATCTCCTCCAGTCTCTCCCTCAGCGTTTTGGGAACAGTTCCTAGTGCTCCCACTATGACCGGTACTACCCTGGTTTTCATGTTCCACATTTTCTTTAACTCCCTTGCTAGGTCCTGGTATTTTTCCCTTTTTTCACCCTCCTTCTTTTTTACTCTATGATCCGCAGGTACAGCAACGTCTACTATTTGGCAGGCCTTCCTTTTTTTGTCTACTATTACTAAGTCCGGTCTTCTTGCCTGGATGAGGTGGTCAGTTTGGATGTCAAAGTCCCACAGTAGTTTGTGGTTGTCATTCTCCAAAACTGCCTCTGGCTTGTGCTGATACCACTTTTCCACATGGTTGAATCTCATTTGTTTACTTAGTTCCCAGTGTATCAGCGTTGTTACTCTATCGTGTCTATGCTTATACTCCTTCTGGGCGAGTTGACTACATTCACTAGTTATGTGGTTTACTGTCTCATCTCTTTCACCGCACATGCGGCATTTGCTGTTTGTCCGTGTTCTGTCGATTTTTGCTTTTATGTAGTTTGTCCTTATGCTTTTGTTTTGGGCTGCCATGATGAGCGATTCTGTTTCTCTCTTAAGGTTTCCCTTTTGTAACCACGTCCATGATTTCTCGTCTGCTATATCTTTTATCTCTCTTTTAAACTCGCCGTACAATTTTTTCCTTTCCCACTTTTCTTTTCTAGTTTGCTGTACTGTTCCATTGTTTTCTACTTTATTGTTTGTTGCACTATCCCTTGCGCTCTTTATGATTTCTTCACGATTTGTTTGCACATATCTATCTGGGACTGTTTTAGCTCTCTGGACACAATCTTCTATGCTGATGAGCCCCCTACCACCTTCTTTTCTCTTAACGTATAGTCTATCTGTATCATCCCTGGGGTGTAATGCTTTATGCATCGTCATAAGTTTCCTTGTTCGCCTATCCATTGATTGGAGCTCTTCCTTTGTCCATCCTAGGAATGGTCCTGTATACCTAACTACTGACACAGCCCAGGTGTTCATTTCTTTTATTAGATTTCTGCTATTTAATTTGGTTTCTAATACTTTCCTTATCCTTCTGAGGTATTCTCTCTTAATTTTCTCCTTCATCTCTTCCCGTTTTATCGTGTCACATTCAAGGACACCTAGGTACTTGTATCGGTCTTGTGCAGTCAATGCCCTAATCTTGTTGTTGTCCGGAAGTTCAATTCCTTCAGTCATTGAATGCCTTCCTTTGTGCATCACCATGATTGCGCATTTTTCTATCCCAAACTCCATTCCGATGTCCTCACTATATTCCCTTACTTCGTTGAACATCGTCACTATATTATTATTATTATTATTATTATTATTATTATTATTATTATTATTATTATTTATAATCTCACACCAGTTGCCTGGTGGTAACCGCTGGAGTTTGAGTGACAGCAAGTGTCCTCAAGTCTCCAGCCCTCCTCTCCTAGTACTCACAGGTCGCAGTAATACTGCGATTTACAGTTTCCCACCGGTTGCCCAGTGGTTATCGCTATTATTATTATTATTATTATTATTATTATTATTATTATTATTATTATTATTATTATTATTATTTGAAATTCCATTACACCAATTTTGCTTCATTAAAGTAGAATAATTCTGGCTATTCTTCTACTCAGGTTGAGTCATATATATTACAACCACAGAGATTTTTGCATAACAAACTTTTTTCCATTCTTCTTAGTAACCCTTTCACTCAGACAAAAGAGTGTCTAGTTCATGTTGCAATGTGTGGTTGATGGTAACGTAGTCTACATCTATATGAAATGATAATAAACAGTATTTACACTACATTTGAAGCATCTTTTATCTAAACTTCATCGGAAGCATATGTCTGGGTCTGTTGTAATCGTATTCAATTGAGGGACTGGGGGAAAAATCTTGCAAAATCACAAAACAACTTTCAAACAAATCAAAAAAGTATTCAGAGAGAGAGAATTAGACAAGGGTAAAGAAATAGAAGAAAAGAGAGAAAAAAAACTAATAATACTGATGAATCCTTGTGGTCATTATATTCCTAAGATCTTTCCTTAAACTCCAACAAATTTTCATTTCCATTAATATTTCTGTCTGGTTGAAAATTGTATACTTCTCAATTATAACGATCTATTTATCCCATTAGTACCTACGAGCAAGAGAACTAACTCTCCCTATTGGGTTGTACGATCTATTCCCACTTATGGAGTAGATTGGAACACTTTTTTATCGAATGTTCAGCTGATGATATAATAAATTTGACTAATTTATTACACTTAAACGACCAAAACAAAGATAGTCTCTTTTCCTTGATACCTCTTGGTCGTATTTGCGTAAAAATTAATATCGTAGGACGTTACAACCATCTGAGAGAAAAATGTACCAACCATCCCCGGACGCACCACATTTCAAAAATAGGATTTCTTGCTGACCTGAAAATAATTTGCAGAGAAAAATGGATTAAAATAATGGCTGAAAGTTGCAGAACGCTCGTAGCATCATATTCTAAGATACTGGAAACTCTTGTTGCATGTAAAGGATATACAGGCAGAAAAATATTTACTGTTCATAATTTATCAGATATTTGTTACACCTCTTCAGATTTTTGTCTCTAATTTTCCGTATGTTTTTGATTTTTGTAATTGTTCTTCCAATATTGATATTTGGTCCCTTTTTCGGCAGTGTTGAAGCAGTATAATTCCATCAAGATAAACTCTTTTTTCAATGTATTGAATAATATCTGTACATTTTGTAAGTGACTCAATATTTTATTCATTAAAAAGAAAAATATTTTCTCGTTTTTTTGCAGTATTTCTCTTGTCTTGTCTATTATCAATAATCGCTGAGATATTTGATAGACAATTATTTACATTCCCGGATAGCACGTTTATCACGTAACCAGAAATGAGAAATGAGAATTTGATCGAATTTCGATTCAGGTTCTGCGGAAATAGGAAAGTAAGAAAAGACAAGACCAAACAACTCGCTTGAAAGAGAATATCAAGTCACCATACAGGTGAATAGCAGGGAAAGTGGATTAGAAAAATTATCTATCTTTTCTTAGTTGATTCATGCCAGCCAAAAGTTGATACAAAAAGTTAGCATCGATATACTGATACGGATTCTAAATTGACCAATTGTAACCAAATGTAAATACTAATAAAAGTTAAAAAAATTATTGAAAATTAAAAAAGTTTGGACTAAAATTAGACTTACGAAATGTATCCAATACAGATAAATTTGCGAAAAAATGATTTGTAATTTCATAAAGTTGTATCAAAGGGCACATTTATTCTTGTTCAGGTAATCATGACAACGGCTTTCAATTGTACGCGGCTCAATCAATTTCTGCAATATCAGGACACCACCATGGCTGAGACAAAACAATTGTCACAAAGCATTCGAGGACCAATTATCTCACTCCGAAGTAATTGGTTTGGTTATTGGGGAATGCCATGTCAAGTGGATATCACAATTCCCGCTGTCGGAGACACAATTCGCCGAATCAAATCATATTCAACCGAGATCTTGCTTTCGTAATGACTTCCTTCCAAAATAATGCTTCATGTTGATAGAAGTATTATCTGGAAAAGTGATGGTGTGGCTACAAACGACCCGGAGAGGGCCGCATAAAGATTTATAGGAGGCCAGAATATTAGTGATATGAAACGCAATCTGATGAATGCTCCCCAAATGGAGCTTATTATTCTTGAACACAAATAAAGACTATAATGTTGAAATATTAGCATATTCAGAATCGTTTGATATTCGGGAAAAAAAACACTTGGAAAAGTATACGACTGTCTGGACTTCTCTGTGGTCAGATGAAACCAGAATAGAATTATTCAGTCAAAAGGCAGAGAGAAATATATGAGGGGAAAGAACTCTGCGTACCAACTAAAGAACACCATTTCAACAATGAAGTTTGGTGGAGGTACAGTTATGGTATGAGGCTGTTTTTCTTCAGTGATGATTGGCTGGCTTCCTGTTATTGAAGGGAAGATGAATAGAGATACGTATCGACCTATTTTTGAGAGGCACCACCAATTGTCTGCCAATATCTTGAAGTTGTCAAGATGTCTGACCTATCAACAAGACTATTATCATAGGTATACGGTTAAGGAATCAACATTCTGGTTCAAGAAGAAGAATATAAAAGTTATGGAGTGGCTCAATCAGTCTCCTGATTTGAAAACCAAATATGACTTACCGTGAAAACTAAAGATTTTTGTCCAAAAGTGGAATTCTAGATCTTGTTGATCTGGAGATAATATTTTAATAGGCATGGATTAAAATATCAAACGTTGGTAGCATCATATTGTAAGAAACCGGAAGCACCCGTTGTATGTAAAGGATATACAGATTAAAAATGATATATTTGACAGAATCTAATTGACATTTGTTACACCTCCTATTTCGGATTTCTGTCTATAACTCCTCAATGTTTTTGATTTTTGTAATTGTTCTTCCAATATTGATATTTGGTCAGTATTTTGTCGCTATTGAAGCTGTAGAAATACGATGAACTATACCTTTTATGGCAATTCATTTGATATCGTCTGCATATGGTGTAAGTGATACAACATTTTAGTCGGTTTCACTCGTTTTTTAGTGACTTTGCAGTATTTCTCTCTATCTTGTCTTGTCTATTATCAATAATCACTAAGATATTTGATAGACAATTATTTACATTCCCGGATAGCACGTCTATCACGTAACCAGGAATGAGGAATGAGAATTTGATCGAAATTCAATTAAGGTTCTGCAACGATAGAAAAGTAAGGAAAGACAAGATCAACCAAATTGCTTGAAAGAAAATATCAAATCACCAAGCATGTAAATAGCAGGGAAAGTGGATAAGAAAAAAAACGTAAACTTATTTTTTTAAAGATTCATGCCAACCAAAAAGCTAATACTATGAACCTAAGGATCGTATTATATCAGGATCAGATTACATTTTATGAGGTGGACTTGACTTTCCTATTTATTTGTTTCATTCTTCCTTCATCAAAATTGAAATTTCATTTGATTTGACTGTGGGAGAATTTCTTTAGAAAAATTATATCTGTGATGGAAAGACACTTTGTCGTGAGTTGATGTCACTTTTTTTAAAGTTCACACATCTCTATAATACGCTTCTCCGTCCACCCAAGCTATGTGAAAAAACAGAAGGAAGAGGTGTGACGTCATCAAATGTCATTGGGAGAATACTTTTCGATCAGTTGGTTTACCTGTTAATGACGCCATATTAGAATTTTTGAGGTTGCATTATTGTATTTGAAAAAAAAAAGAAGCCAAATATAGCCATTTACGGTTTTATGGAAAATAATACTCCAACAATATTTCCACTTCGCAGTATCTTACAGATACGAGAATCAATTGATAAAGAAAGAATCCTTGCTTTTCTTCTATCTCCCCGCCCCAGTACTAATACGAAAGATGGTAGACGTATCGTTGAACTTATGGTTCTTGTTTGTACACTATGAACTTAAGAATCGTATTAAACCCCGTGATATATTTTTCATTTGGATTCGATCACATTTTATGAAAAGGTTTTCTATTCATGTCTTTCATTATTTCCTCCTTGTCATTAAAATTTCCCTCAGCTTGAGTATGAAAGAATCCATTTGAAAATATATATCTACAATCAAAAGACATTCGACATGAGTCGAATGCGATGGCCTCGGTTTTGTCTCTACAGTCAATGTTCTCCTTCAGGGAACATCCGTGGACAAAGCCTATGCAGATCATTTCAGGGAGCCCTGAGAAACAGAGAATAAAACCTAGCATCAGTTTGGCTGTTGGGGCTGCCAGGGAACGTCGAATTAGCAATCAAACTGTCATAGCTCCATCCCCTGGTTGTCTTCCTTTTCGACTGATTGCCTTCCAAAGGTTGCAGAGCCCAATCAACCTTACCATTTCACCCATATTTGAGGATAAGAGATCGACTCATGCCCTTCCGGTGGGCATTAGTGTGGAGTGAATTTAAACAGCCTCAAACGGTGTTCGAACCCGTGTCGCCAATTTCATTATCCTGGCTGTTACCAAATACGCTAATTGCACCTCCAGAGTGGTTTCAGATTACTCTAAAGAACCTTATCAACATAGTTATTCTTATTTATTCTTGCATTTAAGTCAATTAACCTAACATTACGCCAAATATAAAATTCTGAGTAAAACGTTCAAGTTTCGCGTCAATTCGTTAGAAATAACAAACGGTTTTGCTCGTCATAACACTAACAGAAGGCGAAACAAATAGATTGGTTCAAGCTGTGGTTTTTAGCGAAAGAACAACTCGCAAGATCTCACAAGAATTCCACCGCACGATTAAAATATCAGCTGGTTACCTTTTTAGTCACCATTGGTGAATATGACAGAAACAGGATTGAATAGCAGAAGAAAGGCTCTTTGTAGGCAATCCACGTGATGTCAAATTTTTTTGGTCCCATCATTTAGGAGATCATGAAGGTTTTTTTTTTTGCAAAAAGGACGACGACATCAGAAAATCGGAGGTTACTTAGGTAATCACCATCTATCCTGATCCTTTCATTTTCCCATTTCGAAATATCATCTCTTGGAGAGGCTGTGAAGAGTTTGGGTGGGCTGGAGTTGTCTTGCCTCACCACTTTTTCAAGCTGAAATTGCTCAGAGTTTTTTTCTATAACCTGATAAAATAACAGATGTGTTGGTAAATATGTTGTAATACTCAATGATATTTATTGGTGTACGCCTCATTGTATCATACCATCAATGACCATGGGGATAGAGGTCTGGCAAATCTTGGAGAAGGTATACGTCCAAATCTAAAAAGCAGCTGATGATGATAACACAAAGTCGAGAGAGAGAGAGAGAGAGAGACAGACAGAGAGACAGAGAGACAGAGAGACAGAGAGAGAGAGAGACAGAGAGAGGGAGGATCAAAAAGATCTGTAGTAGTCATTAGCAACAGCAGTAGCGTCGTGCGAATGGCCAACCCTAAACTACACCCTTGATGCAAACAATCGTCTTAAAAGCTTTTCTCTAATTTACAAAGTCATTTTCTTATGTCTTCTTTGAGAATTTGTCGACCAAAACTGTCACATAAACTGTCAACAGTTCTCAGATTGGTCTAGCCGGGTGGCTGGCTGGCCGGGTGGCCGGGTGGCGATGTATGAATGGCTCATTAAGGCCGCACCAATTGAGCTAGAGGGCTGATCATTAAACCATTTCTTCATATCATGCCCGGAAAAGAACAAATGTTTTCCCGAATTCCATCCCGTTTTTAGTTTGTTAAATAATAGTTTGTGTCCAGCAGCATTCATACTTGTGTTTGAAAAATCGAACCATTTTAAGTGGTCACTGCCCAACAGAAGGTGATTGAAGCATCTTATTCATTGATCACCCTTTCCCCCCTTTTTTAAAAAAATGATTATCCCCACCATGGTCTGGTGCCAAAAGACTTTGGTCACTTGTCGGTTTCTACTAATTGACCAACAAGACCTGTTTCTTTTTTGTTTACACTCTTTCTTCCCCCATCATCACTCTCCTTTTTTCCTCTGCCTTTTTGTTCCTTACCCTTCTTAACGTCTTCTCTAAACACATTCAGCAACATTTAAACCCAAAATCCATTTATCGATCAGTTAATCCGAGAGAAATACACACAATTAGACACTCTCGTGAACAAACAAATACAAATGTGTGAACAAACCGAGACACTCAGCTTATATAAACAAATAGGGGCAATACTTCCATGCCTACACAAATAAATCTAGAAAATAATTATATAAAAAGGGTTATATCTTGAAAATTGAATAAAAATCCTCGCCTTTTCCAATATGCATATAGCAAATAGCTCTCAACACGCACGGCTATATATTTAATGCATTAACTGAATAGACTCACAGATGTAAATATGATGAAAGCTGTGATATTGTCAAATTTACTGAAAAGATCCAATCCAAACATTGTCTGGACATTCTACTTGCACGTGAGGGATAATTAAACCATGTTGTGTCGCGGGTGATTTTCAAAAATCTTCAAACAAAGGTGTAGTATGTGATGAAGATTGATAATGGACATCCTGCACTTGTTTTTGAATATTCTTAATTTGCAAAGATCAATAGATTTCAATCATCGCTTTTGCAAGTAATAAGTTGCCAAGAGATGACAATTACGGGCATTTAATCAAATAAAGCTACCTTAGCAAAGATGGAATTTTAATTTTTAACCAAACTGAAACATACGCGGAGAAAGCAAAATTTCGTATTAATAAACGTATAGGGCAATAAAAGAATTTTAAAAAAACAATTATATCCTGCGATAAGTGATCTTTAAAAATCCATGAATAAAGAAAGAATATATGATGAAAAATATTGGTGGATAGGATGTCCTTCGCAAATATTTGTAAGATACAAGTAATCCTGGTATTTTAAGAAGTCAAGTGCCGTATTTGCAAAGGAGAAATCTTATACTATTATGACGTTCAAAATGGTGAGCCAATAAGAAATTTAGTTTATGTATTCGCAAGTTTCCGACAGAATAACTACGATTATGAAAAGTCTTTTAATGGCACAATATTTAGAAATTGCCATTATCAGCAGATGGATCGTGAAGCATAGAAGAAGAGAGGAAAGCGTTTTAAACTTGCTCTTGAAATAAATCTTCAACAGCTTTTGACTGAAACTCATCAGAAGATGATGCACTAGAAAATGTTTATGTATACTGTGTGGAAATGATTGAAACGAATTCGAAGAAAGTCGTTCGAAACGGCTTGCAAACACGTCGGAGACGATCAGACCTAGATATGAAACTTTACATTCGGTACAACCTCCCCTACGTTAAAAATGATTGTGGGTTCATTGTTAGTCTATTGATTTTATGAAAAAAAATATACAAAAGGTTGATAAATCTGGCTTGCTTGAAGTCAAATTTTTTTTCATTGTGATGTGTGACTAGTATATTTCTCAGTCCATCTGTTAGTAAGGCAAGGCACGTCGGAGATCGTAAAGTCTCTTTTCCAATGATCGGCAGACAATTTAGTTAAACAACAAAACATCAATTTACCAAAAACCCTTTCCCAAATTGATGCAGGTGAGTACTTACTATCTCAAGTAGCCCTCACACACAACTTTTCACACAACAATATACAGATGACAACACATGCATACACGCATACATAGAGCAAATATCGAGTCTCCCACCATCCATATTAGAACACTCATGGAACAGCCATGACACACACCACCGGGGCCTCACCTCACGTACACTACCACAGCATACACACTCAACCAGACCATACACTACTTGAACCACACACACACACACACACACACACACACACATATATATATATATATATATATATAGAGAGAGAGAGAGAGAGAGGGGGAGACATAGAGGTATGTTGAAGCACGTTGACTAAATATCACAAGCATAAATGAATGACTAACTTTGTTTATTTTCCACTATAATGTTGGATGAACAACATCTTCTCACACACGATATATATCGACTCTGAGAAGCCTCTCCTGTGTAATTAGTAATCTTAAAGATGATAACATAAGTTGGTTTGCTTATAGTCTGAGATTAAAACCGACACAATGGATTTAATATTCACAAACGTAAACACTCAATTGAAATTACACGAAAAGTGAGTCATTCCTGTTGTTATACTTACTGATTTCTAATCTTTAAAATGTTCTAAAGGTAACCCACATAAATAAGCCCTGTTTCCAATAAAACTATATAGTACATGTAAGGCATAAACTATATATGAATTGAGGTAATGTTTGATCAACACTGGGTTGTCATGTTAATATAACTGTTTTTAAATTCACTGAAACAGTTACGTGGTGAATAAATATACATTATGCCATGATAACAACGTATAAGGGAAGCAGTAAGATAATACTTACATAAATTGCATTGACAGATATTGGAAAATAAGTGACTGAAGTGACGCAAAAATATTTGTAAAAGTTTTTTGCTGTTTAGTGCTGAAGCTGTAAAGCTTTTTAGACTACACACACACACACACACACACACACATATATATATATATATATACATGCAAGTCACTTCTATTTTGCATCACTGATGAATACATCACACATTTTCTAAATATCTTTAAACAAATTTGAATATTTACTGATTATTTTTATATTCAGTTGAATCAGAAACTAATGTTTACATTTTTTTTTCTATTTCATGTATCACCCTCTTTCAAATGATACCTTCAATAAATTAAAACTGAAATTTAGGCTTTTCTATTTCGTTTTTTTTTATCATAACCTATTTCTTTTTGTGAATCATAATTTTATCTTTGGCTGGACATTCCATGTCTAATCTCATCAATCAAATCTCAGTATTTGCTCTTCGGATTGATAATTATTTTTCATTTCTCAAAAAACAGTTTTGTTGATCACCAATACGACTTGTATTCCTGAACTTGTTTCGAATCGAGATGGCCCTAATGATACACACGCTAAAAGTCATTCAAAACTTTGTAGATACTTTGCCCTCCGTGGCTATTCAATATCATTATTGATTCATTGTTCATTTGTTATTCATATTAACATAACCCTTTGGTGAATCTTTATTTCAAATACGTCATAATCATCCCTTTTCCCCTTGGACAGTACCTCTACATTTCAACATTTTTTTCATGAAAGCCTCTTCGGCAAAACTTATTATATGCTAAATTTGAAGATAAAACGACTTATCTCCCCTAGTTTCTGCACTAGAGAGCGATTTATCGACATAAACTTTATTCAAAATACACATTTACATTCTACTGTTTCACTCATCTCAAAAATTAAGAAATTATGTGTTCTGTCATCGATAACTTCTTCTGTTTTTTTTGTACTCAGGTTTACAATATAGCAAATTCGAATTTTTTCTTTTGTGCGGGTACTTTTTGTTAGTTTTAGGCTGTTTCAGTATTGATTATGTTTCAGTTTGGGTTGTGATAACATTAAGTGATAGAGTTGAAAACTTAATTATATTTTTGCAGAGAAATGAAAAAAATATCCAAAGATAACGAGTTCAATTATGCTTGAGAGTAAGCGAGAAATGACTGTCGGGTGAGAAAGCACCGATTGATAAGACTTACATTTTTCATGATGAAAATTGGGGTCCTCGAATAAATTGACCGCTGGGTCACTATGGAAATTGTTCTCTGCAGATAATTCAAGCGAAAATCAATGTTCAAAATCTGGTTTTTACCCAGGTTCAAACACTGATCACAGATTTCTTGAAAGTCCTTCAGTCGAAAGGTGTCGTGGGATTAAAAGGCCGCTTAGTTCAGAAAGAAAAAAATTGGACTTATTCGATTTGAAAGAATATTATTGGCACCCAGTCTTGCTTAATGCTGTCATTAACGGAAGCAAGCAAAAAGAGAAAGTTTGTTCAAAAACTGTATTGTGTGTTGTATTCCTAATTTTTAGCATTTGTTTTTGTGATAAAACTATTTCTGTCCTCGTTCGAACGTCTGAAATGAAATGAAAATAATCATTGCATGAAAGATAAAACAGAATACATCGTACAAAATTCAATATGATTCATTATCAAATGAAAAATGTGTTATAATATCTATCTATCTATCGATCTATCTGTCTATCTATCTATCAATCCATCTATCTCTCTCTCTCTCTCTCTCTCTCTCTCTCTCTCTCTATATATATATATATATATATATATATATATATATATATATATATATATGGATAGATGGATAGATAGATATGTAGATATATAATTCATCCGACTAAGGAAAAGGTAGGCATATAGTCTGGCAAACAAATAGAAAGATAGATCTGGAACGGTATCGGCGTATGGGACTTGGGATATTACGGGTATAACAGTGTAATTCAGATAGACCTGAATGGACTTTCGGGGGAAATCTAGCCTATTGCACCATTCAATTAAAGAGATCAAATACTGTAAATACCAACAGAGAGATAAGTGAATATATCGATAGAAGTATTAGTATTCTGTTCATTAGGAAAACACATTTTTAAAAAAAAGTCCAGCTGATGGTTCATTTTATCCTCAGTAGATTTCAAACCGTATTTTGCTACAAATATTCCTGACATGATATCCAATTTTCCGTTTTATGTGGATATTGTTTTGAGGTTTCATGTACACCATAGGAAACTTGAAATTTATTCCACTTTTTACGAAAAAGAATAACTTAAAAAGAAATCGAGTCAGTAAAAATATTTGCCATAAAAAGTTTCCTTTACATATTTCACTTTTAGTCACGAAATTTCTAATATTTGTTCTGTTGTCTTTGCAATATTCACATTCTAATATGGCTGTGCAAACCAAAGACCAAACGACTTTTGAAAGTTCTATTTCAATTTTCTTTTCCATTACACGACAGCATTACACAAGCGTAGATGTCAGTTCAGCTCTTTGAAATCGGAAAAGACCAAATTTGTCATTTTTGGAATAAGCGACTATTTCAAGGAATAAAGCAGCCATTTTCATTCTACTCATGAATTATTGATTTTTCCTTTTTTTTTCATTTTTCACTTTATAGTTTTGATCATGACAAATCAGAAAGGTCATTTTTTTACCAAGTGATTATTAATCCCTGAGGACTTTCAGAAAATAAACTTTGACTTCTAACAACTACTTAGGTCAATAGTTCCAAGAACGACAGAAAATACTTACCAAGACCAATTTTGTTAACGTTTAAAAGGTATCAAGTGACCTGAAAAGAGAGTAGTTAAAGCAAGATAGACAGCGTTCTTAATGAAAAGAGAAAGCTGCTACCTTCTTCATAAGACGGAGGAAACAATGTGAGTGAGAAAGGGTTGATAAAGATAGAAAAAGACTATCTAGAACGTGACAGAGAAAAAGGAAATGAAATTACTTCACATTACGTCATGTGATTCACTTTTGGAATCAATTCTCAAGACAAATGAATACAAGATAGTGCGAGAAATGAATAAATGAATCGGACTATACAGTGTGTATAACTGAGGGTTACACTATATGTATATATGAAATCAAAATAACCATTGCATCAAAGATGAAACCGAATATAACGTACACAATGCAATATAATTCACTATCAAATGAAAAATATCCAAACATATATGCATATACATACATAAGTGAGGTAACTCGTTCATTGCAAGTTTATGCAATGCTCTTCCATTAGAATAGAGCACTCTGGCGGATGGGGAATATAAGCTAAATGAATATACTGCTTGAATTCAACCTTATTGACCGTCCAGTTCCGTGGAGTAGAAGTAGGATACCGGCCTCCGGGTCTGAAGCAAAAGTTTCAATCCGACCCCTTGGTACAGGATGGGAAAAAAGGATGATCTATAGCCACACTGAAGAGTTGTAATATAACGAAACAACTGTCCGTGGATAACACAATAATATATATATATATATATATATTTATATGTATGTATGTATGTATGTATGTATGTATGTATCTCTCTCTCTCTCTCTCTCTCTCTCTCTCTATTTACGTTGTCCAGTGATACTTGTGTAATGACAGGATATAATTTTAAATAAGAATTCCAATATGATATAACGCAATTAATAATGATTTTGTCGGATCATTTATCCATTTTTTGATTACATATATAAATATATCATAACACATTTTTCATTTGATAATGATTTATATTGAATTTTGTACGATATATTCCGTTTTATCTTTGATGCGATGACTATTTTATTTCATTTCAGACGTTCGAACGAAGACAGAAATAGTTTTATCAGAAAAACAAATGCTAAAAATTGGGAATAGAACGTCGCAGTTTTTGAACAGACTTTCTCCATTTTCTTGTTTCGGTTTATGACAGCATTAAGGAAGACTGGGCACCAATAATGTCCTTTCAAATCGAATAAGTCCAATTTTTCCTTTCTGAACTAAGCGGCCTCTTATTCCCACGACGCCTCTCGACTGAAGGACTTTCAAGAAATGGAACAATCATTCTTCATTTTACTCCTAAATGATGAATTCCGTCATTTCTTTTTTCTTTTTCCCTCCCAGGACTTGTTCGTGACTTTTTTTTTGGTGTCCCAGGGTTCCTGAATTGATATACTGCTATCAGTGGTTTTTTGCTGGAACAACAGAACGTAACACTTTTAAATGCTGCAGCAATGCTAGAATAGTGATCATAGTGATGATAATTATTCGACGACACATTGTCAGAGAATACACAATATTGCATTTATGCTTTGGCTGGAAGAAAAGTAAACCAAGGGTTAATTTAATTTAGTAGCGTAGAATTATGAAATCAGCACTACTCACTAGATAGGAAAGAACAGAATATTGTTATTGGCTACCCACACGTTTTGTCACTGGCCTAATTCTTCTTCTGTCCGTACATTGACAACCACTCTTTGACGTCGTTGCTATGACTACTACGCATGTTTTACTTTAAGACTCTTATAATCTATGACGTTTACCATTTTTTTGTCTTATAAGGTTAGTTTCAATAAAAAAGAAGAGTTCCAATTTTTTTTACAACAACAACAACAATAAAAATAATAATAATAATAATAATAATAATAATAATAATAATAATAATAATAATAATGATAATAAAAATAATAATAATGATAACAACTAGCTCAGTCTCTGAAAATTCCTTGTGTGTAGTATTATCTAATGCCTCTGCTTTTTTCTCACCCGATGCTTGTATCTATCTTCACAATCTTTCCCTTATCCTTTCCAATTTTTGTCACTTTTTCATGATTTTTTATTCTTATCAACATAAACTTCTAATGAATCTATAATTTACATGCTTCATGATCGTCTTTTTTTTAAAAAACAGAATCTTAAAATTTCAACGTTTTTTTTCCGTATGAGGGGCTTTATGGCGATATGCATAATATGCTGAATTGAAAAAAAATGATTCATCTCCCCTTATTTCTGAACGATATTTATCAATATAATTTTCTCCACAGAACACATTCTACGCCTTCCTACGGATCGATAGAAAATTGCATCTTGTCTAACAATGCATTGGACAGGTTTAACCATCTAACGTTTCACTCATTTCAAGAAATTTAGAAATTATGTATTTTGTCATAGAGACCTTAATATCTTTTGATTTCTTGTACTTAGGTTTACAATATAAAAAATTCGAATATTTTCTTTTGTACGAGTACTTTCAGTTAATTTTATGTTGTTTCAGTATTGATTATGGTTCTAGTTTGGGTTGTGATAACATTAAGAGATGAAAAGCTAATTATATTTTTGCAGAGAAATGAAAAAAATATGTAAAGATAACGTGTTCAATTATGCTTGAGAAAAAGCAAGAAATGACTATCGGGTGCAGACAGACGGGTAGGGACGGAAAGCACCGATTGTCAAGACTGACAATTTGGGCGCTCGAATAAACTGACTGCTTGATTAGTATGAAAATTGTTCTGTGTTGATAATACAAAATCCCGATTTACCTACGTTCAAAAACTCATATATATATATATATATATATATATATATATATATATATATATATATATATATATATATATATATATATATATGTATATTGGACAATATTTTTGGCAAAACAGAGTAAAATTTTGGACAAAACTATCATTTGGGCAAGCCTTCTATACCCCTCAACAAAAGAGATCCCCAACACGAATGACTAACAGAGAGATAAGTGAATACATCAATAGAAGCCATGGTATTCCAATTTGAAAAATAAAGTGTATCTAATGGTTTATTTTATCCACATCACAATTTAAACAGCTTTTAACTACAAATGTTCCTGACATGAAATTCAATTTCACATTTATTTATGGATTTATTTAACACTGCATGTAACTTAGAAGTTATTTTACTTTTTACAAAAAAGAACATCTGAAAAACAAATCGAGTCTGGGAATATTTTTGCTATGAAAAGTTTCCATTATGTATTTCATTTTTAGTCACGAATTCTCTAATACTAGTTCTACTGTCATCACAATATATCACATTCTGATATGAGCTATGATTTTTCAAAAATTTTGTTTCAATTTTCTTTTCCATTTATGGACAGCATTACCCAAGAGTGGTTGTCCGTTCGGTTCTATGAAATCCAAATCCTCCTTTTTGAACTAAGTTACTATTTCAAGGAAATAAGCAGCCATTTTTCATTCTACTCTTAAATGATTGATTTTTCTTTCCCCGAAAATCCTTACAGTTCTGTTCAAATTACTGTTTTGTCTGAAATTCTACACTTTTTTCCCCGAAGCTTATACTCTTTTGTCCAAAATATCCCATGTCTTGCACGCCTATACTGTTAGTGATCTATCTTTCTATTAGTTCACTTGGCTTTATGCCTTCACTTTTCTATGTCAAGTGATATATATATATATATATATATATATATATATATATATATATATATATATATATATATATATATATATATATATATATATATATATATATATATATATGGATAGATAGATAAATATTGTGTTTGTTCTACCACCACTACTTCACCTGCGATCGATGTTCGAACCTAGGCGAAATCAGGATTTTGAAAGTTGATTTTCACTTGAATTATCAGCACAGAACAATTTTCATAGCAACCAAGCAGTCGGTTTATTCAGGCACCCAAATCGTCAGTCTTGACAATCGGTGCTTTCTGTCTTTACCCGTCTGACCTCAGTCTTTTCTTGCTTTCTCTCAAGCATAATTGAACTCGTTTTTTATCATTTCTCTGCAAAAATGCAATTAAGTTTTCAACTCTATCACTCAATGGTTTCACGACCCAAACCAAAATTATGATCAATATTGAAACAGCAGAAAACTAACAAAAAGTACTCGTACAAAAGAAAATATTCAAATTGGATATATTGTAAACCTGAGTTCAAAAAAAGAATGTGCCTATGACGGAAAGCAACATATTTAAATTCCTTGAAATGAGTGAAACGGTCGAATGTTAAACTGCTTAATGCATTCTTAGATAAGACGCATTCTTTTGTCGATCCATAAGAAGGCGTACAATGTGTATTGTGGGAAAGCTCTATCCGATAAATCACTCTCTAATGCAGAAGCTAAGGGAAATAAGTTTTTTTTCTCGCCAAATTTAGCATCTAACACGTTTTGCAATAAAGCCTCTCATATAAAGATCGTTGAAGCGTAAAGATGCTGTCTAAAGGAAAAAAAGGAATGATTATGGCGTATTTAAATTAAAGATTCACCAAAAGGTTATGTTAATGTGAATAACAAATGAACAATGAATCAACATTGATATTCAATAGCCACAGAGGGCAAAGAATCACCCGATAGAATCTACCCACTTTTGGATGACGTTTAGCTTTCCTATCATAATAGCCATCTTGATTCGAAACAGGTACAGACATTCGCGCCGTATTATTGACCAACTGAACAGTTTGTTGTGAAATGAAAAATAATTATCAGTCCAACGAGTAAATATTGTGATTTGATATACGAGATTAGACATAGAATGTGCAGATAAAATCATGATTTCACATAAGATCTTACAAAAGAGACGATAATGCTCAGCAGCACATTAAGAAATTAGAAGACAATACAGAATGTTAGAGAGAAACAAGGATCAAACATGTCGTAAAAATGCTTAAGAAAAATTTAATGGAAACGGACAGGCCATGTTGCAAGTATGCGAGACAAGTGCTGGACATTGCAACTCACACTGTGTTTACAGAGACATCATATGCAAAATTATGACTAGCAAAAAATATGATTACGTTGCAATTTAGCCAAGTTAAATAAATATTCGCGCTGCAAGTATCACGAAGGAGAAGTTTTATGACCACCAACGGACATTAAAAGGCTGCTACTGCTGCTGCTGATGATGATCATGATATTATATGATAGCTTAAGTTTCAATTTTTCATTGAATGTATCAAGAGGATGATATAGAAAATAGAAAAAAAAACATTTGATACTGGGTAACTATTAAATATTAAGAAAATAAGTAAATATCCAAGTCTTCTTTTCAAGATATTTAATACGTAGAGACTACAAGTTGAGAGTAACATATACATGTATTATAAAAAAAGATATGCACATAAATGGATGGGTTGGCCTGGATAGTCACTCAATGGAAACTATCATGTGACTCCTGTCTTCCAGCAGCATGACATGTTGACTCTGATCAATCGAAAAATTTGAAAAAGGGATGATTAATGGATTATTCAATCGTTTTGTCTCTTGTTGGTCAGTGATTATTTGAAAAGTCCACGTTTTTAAAAAAGAAACACTAATGCTGCTGGACACAAACCAAGTGGACAGTACTGCAAATATTTACAGTTTTTTCGAGATGTAGTCAGGAGTGGATGTTAAAATATTTTCAGCCCTCTTGTCCAAACGTTTCAGCCTGTGCGTGTGATACATACATATAAACAAGACAAACTGAAGAAACCTATATTGACTGTTTTTGGATGACAGTTTTGTAGTTGATAAATAAACAAATAAACAAGTCAGTTGCTGACTTAATTGGCTGATAAGAAATTTCTTGATTGAGCGACAAATAATCATGTTTTCATTTCGTACAAGAAAAAATGATTGAAAAACACGAGGTCAGTCATTAGAACGCATTGTTTTGACTGAATTAAACCGATAGTTTTGGTCATTTCTTTTATTCCGATTAATCAACGACTTCGAGCTCAAACACATATCATTTGGTGTCTCAACAAGAAATTACGAAGAGGTCACTGGGTACAAATTTCATCATCACCTTCTCTTCATTTGCAATCAATAACTGTCAACCAAAGCTGTCACCAAAGCTGTCGTTGATACAGTCGGCACAGATTTCATCAGTTTTCAAGGTGGTCTGGTAGGCTGGCAATGCACGTATCCTACACTGTCTCCGAACATCCAAGTCGTCTTTGCAATTGACAAAAGTGATGTCCAAATTGACGCCCTTTACGGAAAGAGACAATTGCATGGGACAATACGGGTAATGTTCTACGTAAAAGATCATAATTTGAACACTCAGACCGTCGAAATCAAAACAAATTATCCTAAACATCCTAATACTGGTACTACAATTTATGAAAGTCTTTACTATCTGGAGCCGTGTCCAAGAGATGAAACATCGAAATTTGACCAACTCATTTCTTTAAGAGAGCTTCAGCAAATGTTGGTATCAGAGCTTGTCTTTATCAAAAACTTTAAGTGATGTGTAAAATGTCCCAGTCTCTCTAAATGTATTACTCCCGTTATCTAAGGTAGCCCCACAGATAGGTCAAATTTATACACAGCGTTGAAATTAGTGCAAGCTTTAACTTGGCAACCACCTACGATTAGGAAACAATTGCACTGCAAGGTATTTAGTTGCATAATAAATGGATTCAATTACAAGCAAATAATTTCATTGGGTTTCATTTCCTCTTTGGAATGATTTAGCTGTTTATAATATTTGCCATGTTAAAGGTAATCAGCAATAACATAAATTGCAGTTGTTTAGACGAGGTGGAAGCGTTTATATACGTCCCGACCATGATGGAATAAATCAAGGTAGAAAGACTCTACAAAAGAAGCTTTGAAGCATTGGAGTCACATATTTTTCATTATAGGCGAATGAATACCTTGATGGAAATAAAGCTTTAACATGGCAGCTCAATGAGCTTTTCCGGCTTCTGCAGCATAAGATTGTTAGAAGATGGATCGATTGATTGATGAAATGAAACCTCTTTCCTGTTATTGAAGATGTGACATTAATAAATCAAGGAGAGTTTCTGAGAGACATTCCGGGCATATTATGTCTTTGTTGATAAGAGCCACTCACCGAAGATTGTGGTAATTGCTCCTTGCCTCTCTTGATTACCTATAAAGTTGTATTGGCTTATTATCAGAATCATTGAGCACGAGTCACTCCAGTTTATTTGCCTGGAATGGATGCTCTCCAAAAGTTAAATCTTAGGATTTCCTCGAAGAATGTGACTTTCCAGTGAATAAAAATCAAGCACCATTTTCAGCACTTGAAATTGATCATGCATTACAGCAAGACAACTATATATGTAGATGCCGCTATTGAAAGGTATGTCTACCTAACAAGCTCACAGGCACCCCAATGATACTCTTGCGGACCTCTCAAAAGGATTCACACCTCCCACGTTGAGAATTACCGGTATCGAATATGAGAAGCCCGGCATCGCAGTCCCCCAAGAGGTGAGAGGATTTACAACACTTCCCTGCGGAAAATTTGAATTTCTTCTTTTATTTTTGAGTATCTTCAGTCAATTCTTGTCATTTTGTATGTGAGGGGGTATTGTAATACAAAAATGTGACCCTCAAAAACTTTTGATTCTATAAAATCGGCAGGGGAAATTGAATTCCTGGCTCACATCCTGGCACTTCAAAAGTCGCCTGAAGTTGTCTAAATAGAGGTATTTTTAGGGGAAAACCAAATCTTGTCAGAAAGATTTACAAAATCGGGAAAAAAAATTGCAATCCTTTTTCTAAATGTACGTAAGATAAGCTTTCTGAAAATGTAGTTACTAAATTTAACGACAATTTCCACAAGATGCCAAAATTTAACAAACTTGTCCTATACTGTATCTTTGGTAAGATAAACCTTTATATTCCAAGGGATTTGGCAATAAAAATTCCGTAAAAATGGTTATCGTTGTCTTGGAATATTTATTTGCTGTGAGCCAGGTCAGTTTATGCCAATAACTGGGTATCTTTTCATGTCAGTGGCTATGATAGCTTGCACAGTAATTTCTTAAAAAAACCAGGTCTTACTAGATAAAATATTTATTTTCTAACCTTTCAGATCGCCAATCCCTGATTAGGATGTGTGTGTGTGTGTGTGTGTGTGTGTGTGTGTGTGCACGCGCTTGTGCGCGTGTGTGTAGGCTGAAATCAAACTTCACATTCCTTTCATTGCGTCTTCAGATGTTTAGTACAATGACTGTCGTTTTTTTGTGCCCTCTCTTGAATTTCTGGCTTGGCTGGCTGATCGGCTTGGATGGCTGGGGTGAGAAGGAGCACCAAGAAGATATCTATGCTGATTGCTCAAAACAGCCATTCACAATCACTGACCCAACATTGATTATCAATTAAGCAGAACTTGTTTCTTTAGAATATATTAAGAGTTTTACCAAAAATATGACTTTCATAACGTATATCCCTTTGGTAAATCCTTCTGTTGACATTTTACAGCGAATAAACTGAAGCATTTGATTAAACATAAATGGTTGCTGAATAAACCAAGACTTTTGGTGAAAGGATGTTTTCTATGGTTTTCAGCATGATTACAAGTCAAGCAATCAATCAGTCGTTTAAGACCAGCTATTCTTTGATTTACTCTATCGCCGAAGAAAACAAGATTAAGATCTGACGATCTATATGCTACAAGTATAGCAAAACTCCCATAATAGTGAGACAAAGTTATATATATATATATATATATATATATATATATATATATATATATATATATATATATATATATATATATATCAGAGTTTCCCAACCATCCTTCTTCCCCAATGCTATCCTTTTTGTTATTTCAAAAGATAAATCATCTCCCGCTCGGCTCCAGATCCACCCCATTGAAAATGACTGCTTTGCATCATCTAATGCCTTCAGCTACATAATGCAGAATAATATAGACGCAGACACCACCAGTGAGACTACAAGCGAGACTATACACATTCCAACTACTCTGGAAGAACAGCAGGATGTGTGACCAATAAATGTATAGATAAATGAACGTTGTATTTTATATTATAGAATGTAAAGATAGTTTTTGCTCATCGATCATCAATCTTTTCAGAAATAAGGATAATTATCATTTACACATCTGAAATCTCCCAAAAGCAAAGAAAGACATTTAATTTTTCCACACAAGATAAATTGTTGCTTTCAGACGTTGGGCTGGTTCTTCCATTGATGATTTACGATCCAGTCTCAGTTATTTTCAAACTGATCACGCATCGAGCAACAATTGAATCGTTACAGAGTTTCAAGATGTTTTGATTTTACTTGGCTTATAAACAATGTTTTTAATGCTAGAAATCTAACACACTTTCTTTTCAGACGTACTTCATACCACTGAACGACCTTTTATTCTTTTATCTTTCAGGATAGAGACTGTCAGCCAAAGTTGTCACTATAACTGTCCCCATCATATTCTTCAGTTTTCTAGTTGGTCTGGCTGACTAACTGTTTATGTTGGAATCACGCGTACAGGCCTCACCAATGGACGTAGAGAGTTCGAAATTTCAACATTTACTCTGTAATATGTCTTCAAAAAGAGTTGAATTCAAATCGCAATGTAAGCATATGTAACACCCTTATATCCCTCAAGCTGGGTTCAGCAGCGTCCATGCTTTACTTATTCATCAATCATCTCTCTTCTGAATTGTTTCATTGATCGTCCCCAACACAGTATTCATACAAATGACGTTGATCACATGACAGTTTCTTCTGAGTGACTAACCAAACCTATTTCTTTGTATTTTCATCGGCTGTTCAATTGAGAATGCTTCTATAATTCAAGAAATACTAATTATGCGTTAATATGAAGAGAAAGATTTCACTTTGTCATAGAAAATCTGACAAACTGCTTATATTCGTGCCATCGACTTATAGCAACATTTTGCCTGGCACAATAACACAATAGTAATAGGTGAGGACTATTCACGAGCAGCTGCTTTCAAAACTAGCTTGCCATTTACGTCCCATGCCCTGAAATGTGTACACCTAGGACACTTTGGATTTGTCAGTTTGCAAGTACAATTTTAGATCGGAATTTTTTATGGAGATTCTGGGCAGACAATTCAGATGGACAACTAAATGATTGCGTTTTTGCACCATTAGCTTTAAAGCAGCATATCTCAGCTTAGAATAAAAGTTATTGATTGAAATAAGAACCTTCAGAATCTATACATTTTCGACAACTAGATACAAGTCTATTTCTTCGGAGAGCATAGATTCCTGGGGTCTTTGAACCAATCAATTATGCGAAAGCGTTTTGAATAATTCCCTGGTTGTTTGAGAACATCTCTTGCAGGATGTGATTATGGCTTGTAAAAGGTGTAGTCGGTCGGAGAGAAGTTTGGTGATCACGTTGTTTGGGGGTAATTAAGTAGCATTGTTCGTTAAATTTCTGGAGGGTCATCCGCGCAACATGGTGAGCCTTTTTCCCAGTTGGGTGTAGATGCCTAACAACTGTTGGATAGTCAACGTTTAGTTCCTCTGCAACTTGTCGAGTTTTGCATGGCTCCTCAATAATGGCCATGTTGGATTTAGACAATCACAGAAAGCCTTCTAAATCTTCAAAGTTTTTCTCTCTGTTGTTCAGCTGTACGCTCGTTGGCGTTACCCTGGCCAAACACTTGGTTGATATTGCGAGCAGTTTCCACTGCTTCATGTTTCATATCCATTCCATGGACATAACTGAATGATAGTTTAGAAAAAAAAGCATCAAAGCTTAAAACAACAACAAGAAAAAAAAACACAATTATCTTCGCACCAGCCAGATATTTGAAAGGGTCAAGTGATTTCGTGCAATGCTTGTCAGACCAATTCAGTTTATAAATCAAACTTGACGTGGCAGATGTTTGAGATGATGAATTAGAAGCAGGACACCATCGGTTCATTAATTAGATTTGCGTTAACACTCAATTCGACTGCTTATTGATATGAAATTCACTTGTTTTCCGATTTGAAAATTGATGAGTCTTCTAGAGCTTTTTTTTCGAATCTTAATTGTGAGTGTCATTTCTATGATTAATCTCATATCCTTCTCTAATCAACGATCTAATATTAAGCTATTTTGATATAGTCGATATATCCGATCAGACACTCAGTAAAAAAAATGCCCTGTGACTTTTGACAGCATACTGTGCCGGGGTTGATCAAATAAACTAGCAGATAATGGGGTGATTAATGGATAAATTACTTCTCTTGCCTTTCTTTATTCATGATTACCAAAATAATAATAATAATAAAAGAACAGACATGAGCGCTGCTGGACTCATACTAAGGGACCAATTCAACAGAAACTAATATTGCAAAGTGACCACCCGAACATAAACTTATTCGGATGGGGGAATTTAAGAAGAAAGTTTTCCTTCCACACATAACAAGGAGTAAATATTTAAATTTCGATTCCTCTAGTTGCATAGGTCTGTAAGCGTAATACATAAATACAAAAATCCCTTCCTTGACGGACCAATTCATCTTCTGGTGACAGTTCCAGTTGACGTTTTATTAGATACGGATGCACACCTATGGATCCTGTGCTTGAAAATCAAACCTCGGAGGGGAAATAAAGACAGGAAACATAACCAACCAATATCATAATCGGGAATGTGAATGAACTTGTGTTGCTGTAACGACGCTGACAATGGAATCAACGACCAAAGCTCAAACTCCACTCGGGAAGTCCACCTAAAAAAAAACGTATGAATCCATCCCTTCTCTTCCCAGCTGTGGGTGAAAATAAGGAGAAACCCCCTTATTTTAAACCAGGGGGTGGAGCTCGTTCAAAGTGATTTGTGTGACCAATTTGACACCTTTTCAGCAGTTCCTGTAGCGAAACAGATGCTAGGTGTATCGCCCTCTGCTCTCCTTTAGGCTCTATAAGCAAAACCTGGAGAGATATCCTAATGAGTGAGCATTCTAAGATTTCCATTTGCTTCGCCCAGGCATGTTCACTGGAGGGGATACTCCAGTTATATTCCAGAGACAGTATCCATTTAATGGAATTTATTTATTGAAATAGTTTTTATTCCAAGCAACCCATGCTAAGATGGATAACTAGATACATACACAATAGCAAAATACTTATGACCAGCGACATATGGCAAGAATGACAACTAATTTCTTGAAACAACTGCACTTGTTATGGTCAGTGGTACATAAGCAATTAAGCCGGCCTCGAATATTCCGTTTTAATGTGTTGAATGTCACAGTTATGAATAAAAAAGAAAGATTTGAAGGACTTCAATATAAAAAAAGGATTATTATGGCCAGAAGATTAGATCAGAGCATTTCTGACACAGCAGGGCTTGTTGTAAGTACACATTTAGGTATGGGGAATACTTATAAGCAGTGATCCGATGAAAGAACAATTACCGACCGTCGACAAAGCATATAACGACCAAGACATATCAATACAAAAAGTGAATGGGGGCTTTCCCGTCAAGTATGAACCAACAGAAAGGCTATTTCTGTTTATATTAGAAAGAGTCAGCCAAAACTGCTACCGATAATATTAACATTGGTTTCTCTCAATTCCCAAGTTAGTCTGTCTGTCTGCCTGCCTGCCTGGTTGAATATGTGTGCATCATCCTTATAGGCTGTACTGATGGAGTTCAAGGGCGGATAATGTCAAAAATTACTCCTTATTATTTCAACAAAAACGATTTCCCCACACCATATGTTTTCAGTAACGGGTTCATTTTGCAATGCAAGTTCATACTATTGCTCCTTCTTATGTGCACACTTTTAAAAAAAAATTCAGTTCATGTCATCACTGCCCAACAAAAGGAGAGCTAACTAGCTTATAAATTAATGACCGTTTTTTCCAGATTTTTAATTGATCATCCAGAAACAGCATGCTGCCAGAAGACGTTTGTCACCAGACGATTTCTATTGAGTGACCAACCATATCTGATTCTGATAGTTTTAATCGAGGCAAAGGAAGAAAAGGCTGCTTCACAGGACACCGTACCTGGTTTTCAATGGATATGGGACTGCGTAGCCATGGACCAATTAGAGTAACCATTCTAACCAATGTCAATCATCAAAAGCATCTGCATTGGACACACTGGCGTTGGGACTTTAACTGTGTTTGGTTCGACAACTCTCATTTCCTTCTGAATATAGCAGACGGTATGGTACGTTAGTATTTTCATCCTGGGGGAACACATACCCCAGGATCCACTGTGGGAAAAGAACAAGGTAATGGAAGATCTGTAATTGTTTGGACAACATTCTGTTTCCAAATACTTGGTCTTATTCTTCACTTGGAGGGTAGTTTGTCGCCTACCACCGAATCCAACACAAAACTTCCTAGACATCAACCAAATTGAGTGAAAATCCAATGTCTTAGACCAATGAAGGATAAAAGAGATTGCCATTAACATCCTGGTAGTAGATCCTTCATTTAATCGTGATTGAGTGTTGTAGAGAAAATTCCTGACCGGATAAGAGTTTTTTCAGAGGGGAAAGTTGGTAATTTGACGACTGGAAAGTGAATAGAGATTTAAGAGGAAAACGATTGTTACATCTCAAACATTTGTATGATCACATGGGTATGCTTTGATGCATTTCGAATTGTGCTGTAAAATGAAGAGACAGAGCCGGAATGTTGTATTTAAGGAGTAGTTTATTTACATTAACGAACGTGTCTCGAAGCAAAAGCTTTGCCTTTAGTGGAAAGGTCTGATATTTTCAGCGTTGGTAAAGCAGTAGATGGTTATGTCAAATCAATAACACGATACATTTCATTTTCACTCCACTCTGCTGTTGTGGGTCAGCAAACTGAACTGATATTGATGGCTGTCTGGAAAATTGGTTAATGGCTTGTGTGAGTACATATATATATATATATACATATATATGTGTGTATGTGTGTGTGTATATATATATATATATATATATATATATATATATATATATATATATATATATATATATATATCAATAAGTAAACTGGTAGATATCTAATGAAGTAACTTTTGTTCTAGGTCGAAAGCGATGTGAACTCTAACGAGATTTGAACTCACGTTCCATCTTTGGAGCTAATTGTCCACTGAAAACCCCTTTACTAATAAAACCATGGGGGCTAACGACAAGGCATGTCTCAAATCTATACAAAGTGTTTTCTCCTCTCTATTTAATAATGTTGTGGAAGTTAATAACAACGTAACAGCAGTAGCAAAATCTTAGATTATTTGAATGAAGATGAAGAGTTTTAATTATTGTTTTTGATGTTTTCCATCTTCTTTATCTTATTTTCACAATATTTCAGAAGACTAGACTGGGAAAATAAAGGAAGCAAAATAGACGACTGATATCTGAACAGCCTCAAATTTGCAGACGACATTGCCCTTCTTGCAGAGGACTGTCACGATCTCCAATTAATGCTTAGATGAACTAAATGAAGAGAACAAGACAGCCGGCCTACAAATGTACTTCAGTAAGGCAAAGATCATGTGCAACGATCACGTCAGAAATATAAAAAACCCACTAAGATCAAAATCGAGGACATAGAACTGGAGATAGAAGACAAATACATCTACCTAAGACAACAAATCTCAATGAGATCCTCAAAAGAAGAAATCAAGCACAAAATCACACTAGGGTGGCAAGCCTTTGGCAGAGCAAGCTCGACCTTAAAAAACAACAAAATCACATTAATCCTAAAAAGAAGGGGTATACAACCAACGCATCCTCCCAATAGACACTTATGGAGCTCAAACATGGTACCTAACCAAGAGACAGACCTGCAAATTGAGAACTATGCAACGTGAAAGAATTATGCTCAATCTTAGATAGAGAGACCATAAGGGAGCACAATTTAGAAAACAGGAGTCCGAGACGTCATAAAATCCATTAAAAAACTCAAAAGGCAATGGGCTAGCCATGTTGCAAAAATTAATTACAGCCGATGCATATCACGACTTACCGCATGGATTCCCAAAGATCTCTTGCGCAAACAAGGCCGGCAGAGGACTAAATGGAGAGACGAGTTATATAAATTCAAAAAGTGCTGGCTCTTCGACGCCCACGATCGAGAATTGTGGCTAATCCTGTGGAAAGTCTACTTCCAACAACGGACGTTAAGAGACTGATGATGATGATGATTCCTCAAACGGTTTAGGCGTCGATGTGGGATGAGGCCCCAGGATACAGGATGCAAGTTCAAACTTCGCCTCAAGTTACTTGTTTTCCAATTTGAATCAGCTTACTTGAACAGCCAATGGGAATCCTACATATAACGTTGTGATTGAAACAGCGAAACTGAAAAAAACTTGCAAAAAAGTTGAACATACGTTTTCAACTATTACGATTGAGCGTGTGCCTGCACGCACGCACACACACACATATACACACAACGTCTCTTAATTCAGAAGCTGTTGTTTTTAAGTCTTCCGTTACTTGAAAACATTTTTTCTCTCTTTCTCATTTGAATTTGCACCACTTGGCGAACAGCCCTGGTTTGTGGTTTTGTATTCAATCTGTAAGAGTTCTCCATTGTTTAATTCATCTTAGTGAGTTGCTGGCAATTCGTTTATATCAGCCGTTCTTATGTATTCAAATTCTGCTTTGGGGCAGAGATCCACATCTTCTCCACACGACTTTCATTGCTTCGGATAACACATTCAGGCCATAATTGCTTCCGATTTCCATTCATTATCGATCTGCTAATCAGTATTAGTGAAACGAGAATTAGTCTAACTTTTCAGTTGTATTTGAATGAAAAGATAGTCAAGGTGAAAGTTATCGAGATTCAACTACGGACACTCATTTAGATATACACTGATAAACAAGAGGAGCTGCTGCGCTAGTTTCCATCCTCTGCAATTTTAGATTTTTTACGATAAATTCTCAGATTCTTTTTTATAATCTTTTCAGATTTTTCAGACTTCCATTAATGTATTGTAATCGTAAGGTCTCCTCTGTAATTAGGAAAAATTGAAGCAAAAAACGCTGCCTTATCAAAAACAAAATATAATTCAGCTATGTGCAAACTTTTTTGTGTAACTAGCAATAAGAAAAAAAGGTTCGACGTAAGCATACTGAATTATGTGTAAGAGCTTTATTTTTTTTGTAAGGCAGAAAATGATGTTATATTCAGACTTTTCATAAAATTTGACGTCAGAAATGTATATATGTCATGCGGTAAAGAGAAGTTGTGTACATAAAATAAACTTGAATTTTATGTTGGCCCAAGAAAAAGAGAAAAAGAAAAAGAACCCTTTAAACAAATAACTTTATGATAAATGTTATGGGGCTTTAAAGCATTTTAGCAAGTTTTGAATCCAACTAACTTGAAAAGAAACTAAAATAAAATCAAAATATATTTCCAAATTGATTTTGGTGCTTCATGATTGACTTGGTGCAATGAAATAAAAAAGATTTTTTTCAACAACCATCTGTTTTTTCAATCTGCAACCAAGTATAGGCTCGACATGATGAAATTGAAAGTTTTCAGGTGTTTAACGTAATTGGGAACAACTTGACATTTTATTTGTGTATTAACACTTTAATTGAAACATCACTTGGTGGTACAAAAGTATTTTTTCGTGACGTCGTGACAAAAACACACTTATTGTTTTTCGATCAGCAAGGCAAATCTTATACGTTATTTTGAAATGACCTTACTCACGTAACATAACACCTATGCAATTATGTTATATAAGCGTCTACTGTTTTAGCTAGCCAAACTTTCGTTTTTCGGTCACACAGTGATAAAAAAAAACAACCTTGTATTTAAAAAACTTGAACTCAACCAACGACTTCTTTAAATCAAAAATGTACCACGAGAATGGAATCACCCCTGGGAATGCCAATCTATTCCCTGTAAATGCCTAAATACTGAAGGTTAACAGAATTTATTCTGATATTCAAGCCTCAAACCAAACAAAATACAGAAAAGGACGAATAAGCAATTTCAATTTAAGATGTCAGCGTACAACTTGCATAAACTACTAATGAAATAATCAAAAAACTGATTCTTTAATGATGAAAGTTGCTGTTCCCCGGACTCTTCCTGTAGCTATCCTTGATAATTAGTTTGAGAAAACCACATATTCACATGAAACCTCAGCCCAATAGAAAATTAAAGAACAAGAAATAAACATGAATACAAACCAAAAGCAAAAAAAAAAAAACATGTTCAATGAAATAAGCCTACGTATAAATAATTTGTTTCAATGTTTTTAAAGGTATTTTTAGGGCCAGTGAAGGTAGAGGAAACATTTTCAACTGGAACATCCAACACAGGAGTACTGTAATCGAAACTTATTCGGGTCAAATCAAAATTCATTTGAATTGAAAAATTCAACTAGAATCTTTTGTGAATCACTGATAACAAAGCTCGTGGTTTCTCCTTTAACTATCCCAACGTCCGGACAATTACTGAAAATACAAAATGTGGATATAATTTCCGTACGTTTGGTGTCATAACAATAAATGTCAGTATTTGGAACCTCTCTGAATAATTCAATCTGGTGACTCTTCATAACACGATAGTTTGGTATAAAATTATGGTTATATGTATATCTTTTACAGTAGTATCAGTTATATATTGATCACATAAAAATGTCAATTATATTACGGGTGTCCATCTCTAGTTTTGAGTGCGATATCATCCCCCTAATCAGTTTACAAATAGTCCTCGGATAATTCTTTAAAAAATCAAGATCTCATGTTATTGGTAGGGCAAACAGATTTGTACCATCGAAGTTCGATCAGCTCAGAGCATTCAAAAAAGTTGGTTTCAAACCCTCAAAGGCAATCGTTTGTTCTTGATGCAGGAATGTCAGACAAACGCTGGGCATCACCTCTCACGACATGGATCCCAAGAGATCATATGCTAAACTGTTGCAGGCAAAATATGAGATTGCATGACATACCAGTGAAATTAGGAGGATATTGTCTCCGTGAAGTCCATGATAGTGCGGTCTGGCAACTTTGGGGCAGTTCAACAACTGATGATGATGATAAAATTTGCTACAAGCACTGACGAAAGTTTTACGTGGCATAACTTCAAAAATTACCTAATTTGTCATTTTTAAAGTAATATTTATCATATGTAACCAGGAATTCACTCGATAAATTTAGAGCAAAGATATTTAGTTGTATTGAAAGACTTACATCGTTTTATCAAAAGACTATTAAGTGCTAAATGTAATCATCAACAAGCGTAGAATATTGGTTGAAAGGAATTAGGCATAGGGTGCAAAGTCAGTTTCCGTTAAAAAATAAAGTACCCATTCCTGAATGATTAAAAGTGGCCAGGCGTATAATGGAACCTCTCTGGCTAATATGTGTGAGTTCGATCCTCATTGGGGGTTTGCTCTTTACTTTCTAATTTCACTGCTTATTTGTTGCCATAAGGTTACAGTTCGATTCAAGAGTTGCAATAAAAAGCAATTGAAAGTTAGGATGAAGGTAAAAAAATAGTCAAAAATTGATAATAATAAATTTAGGTTGACTTACTGCTTTTAACAGGGCACCTTCTTTCCAGTTGGTGCAAAGGAACATTTTTTTTTCAGTCAGAGCAAGAAAGAAATTCTAATGTGGACACCGTTTGAAATATTTGGCTTTGTCACTTCTTCAAAAAGCTATCTAGCCCCATTGATTAATTTTATAAATTATTTTAAGGGAACATTTCTAGAAAATTAACAATTCAAACATCATTGATGTATATATAGAAAAGTGCTATTCAGTTTTTAAAACAATTTAGTAAGTTGAATTTTCATTACCAATAAACTTTGAAAACGACATGTCAATATAACCAAAATCGAAACAATCTTGGTTATCAAATTGAAGTTAGTAAAAAAAGCAAAGCAACCGCACTATGACTTTATAACCATTGAGAAACTTGACTTCTCGCTCAGAACGCATCTTAGAGGAATTTTTAGTTTTTGTTAAACCTTTCTGCTTCAAATAATCTCTGTAAATATTGATACTAATCTGATAAACACAATGATGCGTTTTATTCGTTCGTTTGTTTGTTTTTTGTTTTTGCCCCTGTGCATTGTAAAAGTAATAAAACATAATAGTTTTCAATGGTTGTAAGGAATCTAGGAATAATACAGAAAGGAAATTGTCTTGACGTATCAAAACATAGATCAACAAATCAGTTAAAAACATAGTGCATATCGAGAACTACAAGAAATATCATAGATATTCATAATTCATTTAGTAATATTACTAAGGAAAATAATAGACAAATTATCAGGATAAGCCTTAACATACATCTTATCAATTGCTTGAAACATGATTTTTAAAAATTTGTGTAGCCACACTTTGTAGCCCTAATAAGTGCATATCAAACGTTAGGATTAATAAAGGTTTTGTAGCAAGTATTCGTAAGGCAAAAGATGACAGATTGCTATGAACTATGAAAATATTTCTTGTATCGAAATCTTTGATAATTGCTGGCAGCAACCTTCAAAATTTAATCCAGTATCCTAATAAAATGGCAATTTCTGATTGATATCAACTGGAAGAATAATATCTGCACCATATTCTATGAACGATGAACATTGGAAAAAGGCAAAAGAACTGACTAAATAAGCTTCATTTGCTCATAACTCAAAAATACGTCATTATGGTTAAAGAGTTCCGAATCAACTACGATGAGTAACAGGTCGACACCATTAGTTACAGAATGAATGAAATAGCATCATTGATTCTTGTTCACCGTAATTTTAGGTAAGATTCCGCAAACTGTCCCCTCTTCTCATATCTCAAAGTTTTGTCATTCCATCTGCCAGCGGAGACAATGAGATATATGTACTAAATCATGACTTTCTGTCTCCCCATCTGTTTTCTTGTCTTTCTGTCAACACGATATATCCGACCCTCACCTCTATATCAATGAAATCGTGTGAAAGGGTAGGTACTGGGGTAATGAAGGAATTGTTGAAACCTAAAGCTGACCCAGGGTTTCTTTTGTTTGACTAAGAGATCTACTTTTATTCTTTTTTTCTTTTCATTTGTTCATGTATATGCTCTTGTCTGTTCACACGATAACCCCCAAACTCTTCAATTATTTCAATGAACAGTGGACTCTAAGTTACGAAAAGAGTGATTGATTTTTTTAGAGGATCCATATTCAATCACATCTTTGTTGTATTAGTATGCCAACACCACATAAATTAGCCAATATTTCATGTCTGCCAACCCGATATTTCCAAAAGATCCCAATAAGTTTTTATGGAACTGTGCGAAACAATGAACTCTAGACTAAAAATTAAGTGATTCAATTTGCGTTGGATTCATGCTAAGCTATCCTCCGTTCTTTGTAGTTATACATCTGCACCACGTGATATCACTAAAATACATATCCGTTCAATTTCTCGGTTTTTCTTAGCGAAACAAAGCTATCTTGTCAGAAAACTTTTTCGAGGAATTCAAGTCAAATATCGAAAGTTATTCAAGTTACAAACTGCCAAAAGCAAATGGTCACATGGCAAGTGGATTTATTCAAACTTTAACGAATATGAATTTTCAAATCCACTGCTTGCAAATCAGCGAATGCCAATTATCGGTCATCCATTTTCGAAGTGAATACTATTCATATTATGAGAGAGTTTACGAAAACTCATCAAAAACCCTAAAAAAAAAAAAAACATTAAAGGAAGAATTAGGAAATCTAATATCAGAAGATAAGATTTAGTTCATCTTTCAAAACCGTTTGTGGATGAAATGAAGGGATGTGCATAAAATAAAAACACCAAATTAACAGACAGCCAGAGTGACTAGAATTTAAAACGAGGAACGAGGAAGCGCATATGATCTGTTCCGGAGATTTAGTAGGAATCATGCTGATCTTATTCCGGTTCGCTTGATATATTCCTCTCCTCCAATGAAGGATTTACAGGACAATTTGATTTTTTTAGAACGTGTAGTGAAATAAAAGATGATTCTGTTATGGTTTTTACAGTTTTTGGAGGTATTTAACAGTAGTCAATATCCTGTCCCTCAATTACTTTTTATGAATTTCTATATTCTGAATGAACAATAATGAGTTGGAGAAACTAGGAAAGAAGAAGACTGGCTGCTTCAGGGTCAAACTTTGCTCTTACAGAGGCTAATAGGTTCTTGAAATATTTCGCCTTTTGTGACATCGTTTTTCCTCTAACTGATAGAAGATCTTAAAATTTGAACATGAAAATAGGTCAAAAAATATTTAGTATATATTCTTGTAAATGCATGGTGGAATATAGATAATTGTCGATATAACTTGAGGCAATTTTTTTCCTCCTCATTTCTCTCCCTCTCCTCTCTCTTTAGTTTTTTCTCTTACTATCTCTCTTCCTTTCTTTACTTTTTTTCTCTTTCCTTATTTTTGTTGATTGATGACATAAGAATGAAATATCTCCCCCCTTCTCTTTCTGTCCTTCTCTCTCTCCTTCTCTCCCCCCCTCTCTCTCTCTCTCTCTCTCTCTCTCTCTATATATATATATATATATATATATATATATATCCCCTCCCACCCTTGTCTGTCCTTCATTTTAAATCTTCCACATTTTAGTCTTAAGCCGAAGTCTGAAATTTTCATTTTTGGTTGGAGAAGAAAATGAAGTTGAGACTTTGTAGGGGCTTGAAAATGATAGATAAGATCACGAAAAAGGAGCAAAACAAAAAATAGAAAGATTGAAATATGAATTATTGATAAAATGCCGTGGAATCCTGATTGGGGACACTGGAAGAGGATGTAAGCAAAAAATAGATTCTAAATGGTCACCCTCCCTGCAGTCCAGGATATCTCAGACGTTTCTCTTTGATTTGAAAAAAAAACTGATGTTTCATATCCAGCCAGAAGTTTTTTTTTGCGGCTTGTGTATGTTTCAGATATATATATATATATATATATAGAGAGAGAGAGAGAGAGAGAGAGAGAGAGACAGAGAGACAGAGAGGCAAAGAGAGGTGAGGAAGTGTGTATAGAGACTCGTAGAAAGAAACTCATTAGTCTCCTCCGAATCATGAAATAAAAGGAGATTTCATACAGAGTGATGGAGGTTAAAATGAGTGAAAAGGCAAAACCTCAGAAATGTGGTCCTCACTATCCATAAAATTGATCACATTACAGACCAAGAAAGAGAGAGAGAGAGAGAGAGAGAGAGAGAGAGAGAGAGAGAGAAAAGGAAAAGTGATAGTGTGAGAGAAAAAGGATCATCCATATCAAATCAATTAGAAAACTCCCGTCTTTAAGAAAAGAATAGCAATATGTGTGCGTGTGTGCGTGCGTACACGAGAGCGTGCATTTGGATCCCCAAAACACTGGCTGAAAAAAATTTTTTAAATTAATACTTGAAAAAATCAAGCTTTAAGATGTTGCAAGGATCTCAAACAACCACTGCACATCAGAATTCACAACGCATTGCCCGAAAGATCATGAGCGAAACTGGGGCTGGCAGATTATAAAATGGCTCAACGAGCTAAACAAGTGCAGAAAGTTCACCCATAACAGAGAGTTCTATAAATTCTTGGGCAAGGCCTATGTCCAGCAACGGGCGATAAAAGATCATCATCATCAGCAGAAGCAGTAGCAACCTTTTAACGTCCGTCGTTGGACATAGATCTTCCTTAGGATTTTGCCAGACCCCTAGGTCATGGGCGTTGCAGAGCCAATATTTTATGAACGTATCAATTGAAAAGAAAAAAAACTTCGTGTAAATGACATGGTTGCCGATTTCGTAAGCCTGATTTGTGACTTGAACCACGTTTGCATTATTGCCACTGTGGTGCTTATGAGGTACTATAGAATATATATTACAAGTAAACGGTAATAGGAGGATATTCATCACCATCATAATAAGCAATAGCCATTTGAACATACGTCGTTGTTCAAAGACATTCCCCAGAGATTTACTAAATTTCTCATGGGCCTCGCGGAGCCAGTAATTTCTGAACTTGTCTTTGACATAATCTCATCCTGAGTTTGCTACATTTTGGCATATGATCATTTGGGATCCATGTTGTGAGTCGAGATGTCAAACGGGTGTCTGACATTCTTGCAATATGAGTAGCTCATTGCCATTGGAGTTTTCCAATGGATTCTAATATTAAATTTGAGAATTAATCGAAAAAGTAAAACTGAAAAACCAAATCCAACCCCCCAACCCAGCCCTGAATTCGACTCAGAGATATAAAGTACATCAGATGCCATGACAGTCCACCCGGATAGTGTAATGGTTAGCAAGTCTGCTCGACACGTAGGTCTTGAGTCCGATTCCTGGTATGAGCGAAGAATGTGAAAAAGCTGCTGATTGAGTACACCTTCAGCTGCATGATTAAGGTGAAGGTATCCCTCATGTAGACTAGCAACTGTGCAAACGGGATTGTCATAAAAACCACTTTGCATAAAGTCCTGGTCTCGACCAGACTTGAGACTGGCAAGGATCACTATAAACCGGGTTTTGTCACAAGCTCTCATACTCCATTGGGGGTTGTCTCTTTCGAGTCGTGATGTTATACCTTTAGATGCGACGACTGTCGAAATTCTACTGCAATACACCTGATATACATTTGATATTTGGCCCCGGTATTTGGACGACCATGGCATCTGATTTGTGACCTTTGGATCACTGCTGGGGTTTAGGGATGTTTTTCTCTAGAAATGATTTTGGAGAGCACATGACATGACATGTTTTCCGAATAATTTTTACCAGCTTCTACGGTGCCGTAATAGGATTTATGGGGTGAGCATTTCTTGTATCTTAAAAGAGCCAAAAGTGCCTATTTACGATTTTTATTGGAAATAATACTCTTGAAATATTTTTCATATCGTGATATTTTTAAAGTGAGTCTTCTTGACCCTCCTCCTGTTACCTCTACCTTTATCACTTGGGAATCTATTCATATCGACTGAGTCATCTTCTTTATAAAATTTTCCTATTGGAATATATTCATAAAGTTCCTTATTATATTTTTCCGCCCGAATATATGTAATAGAGAGGTAGAAAAGATGTCCATGAAACGGAGAAGACTTGTGCATTATGCTTGAAACTCTTTTAATGATGGCTTTTGATATTCTACGGTGAACATATATATCCATCAGCAATCTTTAAACTCATTTTCCTCTGGTTACCACACCAGTGGTATTGCAATGGTTTGAAAGTGATAAGTAACAACAAAACTGTAAATATCTATCGATCTATCTTGAAGTATTATGGTATTTACGAAAATTTCTTTCGCATGTTTTGTCCATTCAGCTTCATCAGAAACCCATATGCACACATACTCACACACTCACACTCACACATGCACACACACACACACGTATATATATGTATATAGATAGATAGATATACACATACATACATACATACATACATACATACATAGTGAGAGAGAGAGAGAGAGAGAGAAGGGGGTGAAAAAATATTTCAAGACATTTTAATGTTAAATGAATATAACCAACATGAATGTTTCGATATGTTATATGTATCTGTCAGTCAGTCTGTCAATCAGTCAGTCCCAGTTACGTTAAACAACAGGTGTAGAAAAGAAGAAAGATATGTGATGTCATTAAAGACATGACGGCATCATTGTTACGGTGTATTAATGAACTTTACAAGTTTGGCAATTCACGATTTTTATTGAATATAATACTCTTGGAATATTTCTTTTGAGCAAAAGCAGGTATCAAAATCTGTTGACTCAAAGAAAGAGTTCATGCTCTCCTCCTCATCCTGCTATGACAACGACATACAGTGGACACATCATCGAACTTATGGTTCTTGTTTCATGTAGAAACAAATTATTAAGTAATATACATCAATGTGTATATGACGTTTGTGAAGTAAAACAATTGGCAGGTTATGTTTATTGACCAAGTGGCGGGTGATCATTCATCTTTAGAGACTATAAGCAAATATATTTCGGATAAAGCTTATACACAAAGTTATTTTGAATATCTATTGTTGCGAAAAATTAAAATATCGAGTATGAATGATTCAGTTGGAACGAGGTGTTTCATTTTGAAACATAGCAAATTAATCATTAATTGATTGTGAGGCTAAATTGTCGCTGTTTATATTCGAAGCAGATGAATGTTTCTACAGCATTTGTTTGATGAATCATCTAGTTGTCTACACGGATGAAAATGTATCGCTGTTAAGTAATTTGAAATTGCAAATAATAACTGCTGAATATATATGTATATATATATATATATATATATATATATATATATATGTGTGTGTGTGTGTGTGTGTGTGTGTGTGTGTTTGTTTGTGTATGTGTGTGTGTGATAATTGTAGGGACATTCTATTAGTAAGCTTATTTTGTCAAGCACTGACCATGGACCTACGTTTATCAGAAAACGACTTTACTTCACCAACTGAGCTGACGGCACTCATGATAAGCAGGAGTTCAAACAGTGATTCGAGTCCTGCATGACATTCATGTTCTTCATTCCTTCATGCGGTCAGTTGTTTGACGTAGATTGTTTTATTGTTCACTCTTTATTCTAAAGCAAAGAAGAACGAAAAATAGAGGAGAAAAATGACTGTTCTGAAGCTTTGAATTTCATTTCCCCTGACGAATACGTGCTGCATTTGGTAATTTGTAAATAATTAATCATTGTGATATAAATCTAATGTAACTCAAAATCATAATATATATATATACATATATATATATATATATATATATATATATATATATATATATATATATATAGACACACATATACACATATAAATAAGTAGATAGAAAAAATTTGTCAATAATTGTGTCATCAACAGACAATTGTTTTGTTGTATTATAACTGTTCAGAGTGGCTGTAGACTCGATACCCCTTCCAATACGGCTAGGTGGACTGGAAAACTTCGCTCCAGGACGGTCAGTAGGACTGAATTAGGTATATATTTTACCTACACATAATTCCTTTTCTCTTCAAAAACTACGAGGCCTATCTTCTGCATGTAAACCAACGAGAGGTAAACTTAAAATATAGGCTATGTTAGGTACAACTTTGAGCTCATCAAGGTCACGAGAGGCCATTTTTTGTTTTAAACAGTTTCACAGATTTTTTTAGCCGATTTATGGTCGCAGCATTCTACCTAGGAAGCTGTAATTTAGCATATATTTACATCTTCTAACATTAGATGTAAGAGGTTAAATTGTCTTTACAGGTTATTGAAGGCCACCAGAGGTCGATTCTAGTCATTTCCACTAAATTCTCACGTGTTCATAGTGTAAATAATAATAGTTTTTTCATTGGTTTTGTTGCGTAAGAAGACATATATCAAAGGAGATAATTTTTATGTTTGGCCATATTTTAAGTTATATACCTGGACAATGCTTTGTATCTTGTGATTATATATATATCCATACATATATATATATATATATTGGAATAGAGAGGGTATATTGATTGTAGAGTGGAGAAAATGTCTGTTTCTAACTTTTGGAAAAAAATTCTGAAACTGGTAATGCACACAGAAATTGCTCGAAATTAATCCATTTATAGACGAACTTTTCGACCTTTTGGCTCGGTCGGCTGATTGGTTCGACTGGAAAAAAAGTATGTGTTCCGCTTCCTTCAGGCGTCGTATTTGCCAATTGTCTTCTTGTAAATGATTTGCACTTCATAACATAGCATTGAGAAGCCTCTCATCATCGAAAACACTATCCGTGTGACGTGTCCAGTTCAATCAAGCATCCAAGAACCAACAACATCCACCGAAAGCCGGAAGGTACAGGGCCAAAAATATATATACAGTACTTAGTCATGAGAAACAGACATTTTGCGTTTTGGAGTTAGAAAAAAAAGGAACGTTACGCAAGAATCAAGTTTTATAGCAATTAATGTAACAAGGCATTCATTTAGTCATTATTTTGTTCAGAATCCTTGATGGTCCTTGCAACTCAGACCGTTATATAAGCTACCATCAGTTTACACTGATTATCTTAGCGTTTATTTTCGGATGAGCCTTCACTGCAGCCATAAATATTTCATTATCGAGTCATGAGCGACGACTTGCGGCCAAGACCAGGCTCATCTTGGAGATCCAGGTTACCAGAAGCGAATTTTTGGAACTGAGGAATTTCGGGAAACGAACGAACTATTCTGGACCAAAGCACTGTTAATATTGTGCGTGGCTTGGTAGCATAATAGCTGAGTTGATGTAAATGGCTCGAGGATTTAATGTTGATCTGATAATATGGATGCGAGGTTCTCTGTTTTATAGATAAATGAACTAATATATTGCTCCTCTTACATGTTTTATACACATATCAACATGTTGAATGAATTGGTATTGGGTATGGTTAAATCAGCAATAGGAAAATGAAACGATAATATCTGAGGGCCTACTGTACAAATAAATGTTTTTTATTTCGACGTTTCATTTTCTTGTATGACCTCATTTCTTGACAAAACTGAGTTTGGCAAAACATCAAGATTCATAAATTTGTACAACAAGCCTTCTGATATTGTCATTTCACTAACGCATATCAACATGTGTGCATGTATCTTTTATCGTGTGAAATTAATGATCATATGATATCTCGCTGTGCATGTATTTAAATATTGTAATTATAGTAAATCTAAAATAGTAGAAAATATGTTTCTAAAAATATAACATTATTGCAAACAAGATATGTGAAGTAATTGATGAGTTGGTACGCGCCCGGAAATTTGATGTTTATTTTCTTCTTATTTACTGCTAATACGAAGTTTTATTCTGAAAGAATCTAATGAATTTCCTCTAAGTACGTGGGTGTTCAGGTTAGGATTGAGGATAAGATTATTGGCAAGAAAATCAGGTGTTAATGGATTGCAACATGATGAGAATTTCGTTACACAAAAGGAAATGATCTCAGCTGCTACGCAAATCTTGAATGAAATGTGCTCGGATTTTCTTTACCTGGGAGCTTTTTCTCGTAGTGTTTTTTTTTTTTAAATCTTTTTCCAACTCCCTTCCCTATTTTACTAATTGTTTTAACAAATTTAGTTTGACAGTTCTTGTTAGTCACTCAATTGAAACCGTCACCTGACAAACGTATTTTGGCAGCAGACCGTGTCAGGAAGATCATTTAAAGGATAAAGGATAAGAAAAAGGAGGGATCATTTTATTGACCTGTGATCACAAAAAAATCTGAATTTTCTGAACACAAACTAAGTGGTAAATATAGCATAAACTTTCAATGCAAGTTCAAATCCTGACTAAAACCCTATTGGGAATGTTAAAAAGAAATGTTCTCTTCAAAATGAGCAAATGCTTAATTTTTTTCTGCCATCTAGCTCCATTGATATGACCCATATGCACAATCCATGTATACATCGCCAGCCAGCTAGACCAACTTAAAAACTGAAGAAACCTATGTTGTTAGTGGTGTTGACTGTTTTGGTTGACGGTTTCTCTTTCACCTTTTTTTTCCTTCCCTCTAATGTTTGGGATATCGTTTCAAACTCATTTGTTTCATGCTAAAGAAGCAAAACAGATATCGTTGTCTGTTATTCCCGATGAATGCAACGTAGAAAGAAAAATATTCTCATGACCCTCAAATCCTTTATATTAACCAGAACATTTATCTTCATTTGCTTTGGAAACTAGTTTTGGTCTCGGCACACAAGCGAAATTGAAATCTGGCTATCAATGATAAAAAAAAAAGAGCTTCAAAGAAAGTGATCTTGTCAGAAACTGTTGTTGGCCATAAGAGAGGGAAAATCGATTCTATGCTCATTAATTGAAGAAATACTAATTTCGAAGCTTTTAGAATAAAAATCATTTAAATGAAATTGATTTTTTGGAAAAATCACTTTGCTGCAGTTAATTTCGGTATTCTAAGACGACCGAATACACTGACTAGATTTGACAAAGTTAACAAAATCTGCAGTGTGGATGTTTAAAATATAATATGCGTGAGGAGCAATTAAAATATTATACATTATATCATACAAATACTTAGTACGGTAATGTCCATGTTCACGTTAGATATTTTCTTCTCTTTTCTTGTTGGTTGTACCAACAAAATAGATATGAACGAGTATTATGTATACACACTAAAATGCAATAGTATTTTGATAATATAGTGATATTATACATCTATTTTAACTAGCTGAAACTCACCTCATGGTTGAGAGTTTCAGCTAGTTTCTGCATCATAAAAGAAAAAAAAAACTATAGATAGAGAGATATTGGGTGATAGCTATAATGCAAGGGTTACAACTGTGTATTGATCGGCACCAAAATTTAAATTTGAGATTTTTGTGTGATATTCGGTTTTAGGCAAAATTTATATCAGGTCAGTCGGGTGGTTTTCTGATTTATGAATCTTAGGGAAAATTGGTAATAACTGTATGAACAGACACGAAATTTATATTTGAAATCACTGCATGATATTCGATATCCCAGTCAATTTCAGTGCAGATTGATCCAGCAGTTCTTGAGTTGGGAATTTTAGGACAAATAGCTTTGTCGCAGGGGAAATTACTACTTGGATCCGCTCCCAAATTTATATTTGATATCAATGCAAGATATTTG